>JAZGTK010007460.1:0-19364 GCA_036877625.1 Ambastaia sidthimunki | reverse complement strand
TTGTATATTTGAGTCGTGGTCTTATAACCCCAGTTTATTTGAATTACGACTCTTAATTTGACCTATCTGACATGCTTTAGGCAAATCTGTGAACTGCAGTTGAGAGACATTCAGAAGTTTGTATTCCATAAACATCTTTCAAGGCTTTGAAATTCTTCTGTGCTCAAATCTAAGTTCCTTTATTCCCCCTCAATTGAATGATGCTTCAGTAGATGCGTTTTGAAGGCCACTCTGCAGAATTTGAGTTCATCATAGACAGTATGTGAAGAACTAACTGAAGTGTTTAGAAGGTCTCCACAGACTCCAGGCAGCTTAAATCCATCACCCAGTAGACACATAAGCATCAGTCCCTCTCACATCCCGTTTGAAGTCTGACAAGTGTCTGGGCCATTTCAATCCATCTCACCATATTCTGGCACCATCCAATAACACTGGAGGTTGCTGTCCTTGTTTTTCTTCCTCCTCCAAACAATTTTTGCTCAGTGTTGGTCTTCCGTCTTCTAGTACCACTATAATATATCTTCTCCAGCTGTGGTCTCCCTGGAACGTTGTGGTCCGGCTAATGGAGACATTCACTCAAACACTCAGCCCGCAGTAAAGACACCCCGTTCAAGCCAACAACCGTATTTCCGCTCCAGTCCGTTGTGGTCCCAGTTCTTGGAAATGCTTAGGCATAATGGAAATTACTCACTGAGGTTGGAGATGGAGAGTAATTGCATGACAATCTGTGGTACTGCACGTGTTTGTCTTATGTAATGATTATGTAAAGTACCTATAGCCAAGCTGTACAGAAAATAGGGGAATAATATAATAACAGCATAGAGAAAGCTTTAAAAATATTTGCTCTGTCATGTTTTCTTGTTTAAGCTGTTGTTTTGGCCTCAGTCCATTTGATCGTTGTTGTGTGTTTTTCTGGGAGATTAGTCATATGCAAGCGTCATTATTTTGCGTCAGTATTTCAGATTAAAAATGTCTTCAAATGGGTGTTATAAAAATATACTATTTTAATTACCAAATAACTTTTGAATCTTCTGTGGTGAGATAGTTGCATTCAAACCTTTTTGGTAAATCTCACAAAACATGTCTTTTTAATTTTACTTTAAAAAATAGGCACTTAGGAAGTTTTGTTAAATAAATGTTAACATTGTGTTCATAATTTGAAACACTCCTAATTTTCATTGATGGGCAAAATTACTGCAATTTTCTTAAATCAGCATAAATTACAATCATAACATTGTTCCAAAAACATTAATTTCCACCAAGCAAAATATTGATTTCTTTTGATTTTAGGGGCTCTGGCAGATTTTGTGAGATCCACCTAATGACAATCTTACAAAGAGGTTTGCAACGTGACCGTACTGTAAATGCATTCATGCAATGCTGGATTACTAAACAAAGCCATTAGCACAGAAATGAAAATTAGCGCGACCCCGCTGGTGGAATTTTAAATGAAAACGGCAACTCTTGAACTGGGAAAACAGGTTTTAAAACATGAGACCGTTAAACACCAGCTTTTCTCTGCCAGTGATGATCAGGAATAGTAACAGTGCTGAGGCAAAGGTTAAGTACAGTGAGAAGATAGAGAGATTTGTTGAACCACTGTATAGCAGAGAGATGTACGGTGGACCATCAGAGGAAGGGAAGGCAATTACATGCCCGAAGATGTTTCTTGTTTCAATATATTCAGTGATTTATTAAATCCACCCACTAACATCTAAAAAAGCCTCTCTCTCCAATTCCTGTTGGAGTTGATGTAAGCAGATGTCTTATGATATGAGCGTTGCTGCGGGCTCTGTTGGACCTGAGTATCCTGATGTTTTATAGTCATCTTGAACATGTGTTGTTTATACAGGCTCTGTGTATGGAGATGGTACTTACTGCATCCCCTCAGATGCAGGAAGTATTCCTGGCTGCAGGCTACAGGTGTCAGAGTTACAGATGAACAGAGTACAGTATTATTCTGTGATGTTCTGGGTAGCGGAGGGACGGTAAACGTGGTTTTAGGTGGTTATACGTGTGTCTTCAGTAAAACTGTGCATTCAGGTTAACAGGAATGGTATTCCAGATGGCGTGCATGTAAGAATAACTCTGTTTTTTCAGCATTTTCTGTGACTTAGTCTGAGTCACTGAATGAACAAAAATAATGAGGCATGATTTTTTTTTAACTAATACAAATGTTCTTTTTATGTTGAAGAATCTATATCCATAACAAGTATGGAAGTATGTTTTGCTAACGTGTGCGTGGAAGAGTGTCCTTTTATCTGACAAAAATGTTAAAATGATGGATAACATTGGAGCATTGGTTTTCCCTAGTAAACTGAGGTCACATTAAATGCTAAAGCGTATGCAAAATGATTACTTAATTATACGTTACATCCATGTTCATAGCAGATCATAACCCAATGAATCTGGCACCACACAACCTTTTGAAGTGCACTGGGCAAAATGACTCCCACTAGCGTTTTTTGATGTGAAAATAAAGTCCTCCACAGGTCACAGGTGCATCAGTTTGAGGGATGATGAGAGATGGTGTGGGCTAGTGGCCAGGTAGCAGAAATCATAAACACATGAAGTTCCAGGAAGCAGACGAGACCCCATGGACGGATGGATGGATGGGTGGGTGGCACCAGAAGAGAGCATGAGATGAGTAGGAGGGGGTGGGGCAGTGTTTGCCAAGTGGTCTCAGCAGGCAACAGTGGAGGATGGTTTTATCATCACCAAAAAAAGAAATAAAAAGTGGATGAATGTGATAAACAAGCAACAGAATGTATTAGCAGCTGTTTTGTTATTTGTACCATGTGTGTCTGAAAGGACGCAATGTTTTATTATGAGTAAAGCCATACCAGGAGAATTGATTATGTTTGACATGCAAACAAGTCAGAGATAATTTAATAACCTCATGCAGATCAGACAGAAGTTATTGTCGCATGTTATCCATCATTTTGACATGTTAGATCAGATACAGTGACATTCTGATGATTGTGGCATTAAGCTTTCATGCACTCAAGTTTGTGGTGACGGTAAACAGAGATATTCGATTGGTTTACTGTAAAATCGAAAGCTAAAATCAAAATGTTTTGACAGCAAACAAACACTTGTGGATTTCCTACATTGAGCCTAACAGCAAGAGTCTTGCTCTCTCTTGCTTATCAAAATAATAAACTTTTTAGGGTTTTGCTTGACATCAACTCCCCTTTAGGGTGTTTGCTTCTATTAAAAGCAGTACAGAAGCAATTACTTTTAAATTTTGCATGATTACAGTCCCAGTTTTAACCACAGAAGCAATTTTCTCATTGAATTTCATGGTTCTGTCACAGTATGATTATTTATATCAACACAAAATCTAGCGACGGAAATAACTGAGGTGCTTGGCAAACTGAATATCACATCAGACTTTTATAAAATCCCTCTTATTTCCCCCAATCGCTTGCATAATTCAACAAAGGCTTATCTGCGAGTAGATAGCGTTGTTCAAACAGCACTTTTTTTATAATGTGTTGTGCACATCGCAGTGAATGACTTGTGGGGTGTTGACACACTCCGAAGCTTTTTGTTTCAGTGGGCTGAAAGCACAGGGTTTGAAAACTTCACTGCTGTTCTGTTTTACGGGGCACTGAAGGTTAGAGATGTTAGCTTTGGAAAGTATGCTCAGCGTGTTACTGCCACAATCACAGTCCTGTGACTCAGAGACAATCTGGAGAAAAAACCCTGGAGCTAAAGCTGTGATCTCGCTGCGTCAGAGAGGGAAGGGAAGAGAAATACATGCCTGACTTAGTGTTACCAGCCCTGCAGTTCAAATGTTCTCACTTTTCCCTCCGTATTGTACAGCTCCTTAAAAGAGAACTTTAGAGACAGAAATTGTGTCATTTTTTGCAAACCCACATGACTGAGTTGCTTTAAAGCACATAAAAGATGTTTAATAAAACCTGCTTTTTCCCAAATAATGAAAACGTAATGTGAACAGGGACTGTGAGGCTACAAAAAGAACTAAGAAGAACTATCTTATGAATCAATAATATTGTCCAAGTATTTGTTTTACAGTGACGGTGTTTAAAGTTTGGTGAACCAGTGTTGTGAGGTCATTCAAAGACACGTAAAAATGGGGGCGTGGCTTATTGTTTCTTCTGGGAATTGATTTGGTCTGGAAAAGCAAGCGTTTTAAAGCTTGAGGCAGACTGACTGTTGAAGTGACTTTAAAGTGGATAGACAGACACCAGCAAATAATTCTCCTTCTTCATGTCATTGTGGTGAATTTGTTGATCTCTGCCTTCCACCATCCAATAATTCCCGTCTCTCCTGGACACTTAAGCTCCTTTAGATGTTGTCCTACACAAGCTGGAGATGAAGCCAGCAGATGCTCCTCAGCAGCTAGTGGTTGGCGTGTGTTCAATTTGACAGGTCGGAAACAAAAGGCCGAGCGTGATCATTATCTTGCGCCGACTGACAGTGCAGGTGCTTAATAAGCATGCAGTGACGCAAGTGCTTCCTGATTTTAGCAACCCAAAGGCCCCCATCACGGCCTCTGATTGGTGCCTGAACACACAGGCCTGTAGACACTAATTTGTAACTTGTGAACCCATTACAGCTTAATCATTGTAATTGATTTAATTAGTTTGGACACTGGCCATGGATGCTGAGAAGAATGTGGGAGCTAATGTTTCTCTCCACTGGTGAGATGTTGGGCGTCTAATCTGTTTATCATCTGAGCTGTGGTTTATTTTGCATTGTGATGTTGCAAGCAAAGCATTTAGGTTACAAATACTCAGCAGGACTCTCCTGTCGTGTAGGTGACCATTTGAGATGAGTTTGAAAATTAGGAAGTACTTGAGTTATTCATTTTCACACTTTCAGATGGATGGGAAGGCTGCCTGTCGCAGGCTATCACAGGCTGGGCGGTTGTGTGCCAATACATTCTATGTTCACTTGTGTTGCAAGAGTTCATTCATTGGTAAAATCCCACGCGGCAAGTCAAAACAACAGTAGCTCATCTGAAAGTCCCAGATGCTCCTAAAACAGAAGATGAAATTGATTTTTTTATTGATTTTTTTATACAGAACTACTTAATTCAGTTCATTTGCAGCATATTGTTTATTTTTCTATTACAATACATATTGTTTTTAAAGCTGTTTACATAATATAAATATATAGAATATTGTCTTCAACTCTCCAGTGAGCCAGTCTTATGGAGACTGTACATTATATCTCATAACCATGTTTCCCAGCATATTTATTCTAGTTTATACAGTATGTATATTTGTGTTTTTGGAAGCTCTTTACAGAAATGTGTTATTCAAAAGCTTACATTTACATTCATTTAGCATATGCTTTTTCCAAAGCAGCTTACAAACGAGAGCATTTAACATTTAGCCATAAGATCCAACAGGCCTAGTTTACAAAGCTACATTTACAGAAATGAATTGATCTGATGCTACATAATGAACAGTCTTAAAGGTAAGAGGTTTGTGTTAAATATGGGTCATTCAAAGGTGCGAAAATGCACTTAACATGTAAACAGATGATGTTCTAAAAGAGGGAATCTTGTTTCTGAAACATTTATTTATTATCTTCAATATAGGCTACATCATATTTAGATTATATTGCAGATAGAGAAAATTAACATTGAGATTATATATAAAGTATATTAAAGGCAAAAGATATGTATAAAGTATGCATAAATTATGCAGTCAGTAAAAATCCCTGTGTATGGCCAACAGATGTTTGGAGATAACAAGTATATAACAGTATAAATATAATAGGTGCTATGATCATGGAGTCTGTTTTACTAGCATAAAGAAACAAAAAAAACCTACATCACATTATATAATCTTACTAACAAGTGTTCCCCATTGCTGAACATTATATGTGTCCAAGACACCTAATCAAATCAGCCCCAGGCAAACCAATTGACTACTGCACTCCACTGAACCAAAAACACAAACTCTTCCCTAAAAAGTAAACAGCAAGATTATTGATTTTCAGATCTCGGTAGGCTTGTGTCCATTAGAAAGTTCTTTTCAATGCATTACACAGAAAGACGCCCGCATGTGATGTCATAAGCCCAGCTGAACATCCAACAGCATCCACTTATTGTAACAGCATTTGCTTCAACCTTCTGACTCCTCCGAATGGGTTTTTCTTTTAGTGCCAAAGATTATTCATCTCTCTAAAAGTGTTTTTAATCATAAAACTGTGAAACAAATACCAGACGTGCTCTTATAAATACAGGTGAAGCGAGGTTTGAAATGGTGAATGGCCGGGAAGCTATTTATTACCGTTGATGGTTGCTCAGATTTCAGAACTGCCAGAGTTTATAGTGACCATAAATTGCACTAATAGCTTTCAGCTTTTCAGTCATAATATTTTGATCACTGATAGGATATTGACCTTTTTTAAACAGGTTACTCGTTGAGAGGTGGTGTTGGAGACCAGGCATGTGACAGCTGAGTTGGAGGTGGTCAGATGAAAGATGACTTTACTGGCAGGGGATGGTTCTGATTATGACTACAGCGCCCTCAGTTGCACCTCTGACACCTCTTTGAACCCTCCACCCATTCAGGAGCAAGAGGCCCTAAAGGGGGTTTATTATAAACGGGCCCAACGACTTCCTCCGACCGACCCCTACGATGACTACAATACGGACCATCCCTCCGATGACACCAACCTCCCGTCCTGTGCCCAGCGCCTGCACGTGATCATCAATGTTGGTGGTCTCCGGTACCAGCTTCCCTGGACGACGCTGGAGGACTTCCCCCTCTCACGACTGGGTCAGTTGCGTTTTTGCAGCAGCTTCGACGAGATCATGCGTGTGTGCGACGACTACGACGTGGTCCGCAACGAGTTCTTCTTCGACCGCAGCCCCTGCGCCTTCCGGACCATCCTCACCTTCCTGCGCGCCGGAAAGCTGCGATCTCTGCGGGAGATGTGCGCTTTGTCGTTCCAAGAAGAACTGCTTTACTGGGGTGTTCCGGAGGAAAGCTTGGAATGGTGCTGCCGGAAACGGCTCCTGCAGCGTCTGGAGGAGTGTGACGAGCTGGAGCGAGTGGCGGAAGAGGATGAGGAAGATGAAGATGACAGTGAAAGTGGTTTGGCCAGGGAGTCTCGGCTCGGGCGCTGCATGGGAAAACTAAGAGACATGGTGGAGAAACCTCACTCTGGACTTCCTGGGAAGATCTTCGCCTGCCTGTCGGTTCTGTTTGTTACTATCACAGCCATCAACCTGTCCATAAGCACCATGCCTGCCATGAGGGAAGAGGAGGAGACAGTAAGTGCTCATCTGTGCTGTATCTGGGGCCATATTACAAAAACATCTTGTCTGAGGTCATAAGTCAAGATCTGACAAGTTCAATGTTCTGAATGGGACTATAACTGAAGTTGCCATGGTTACTAAACAGATAAAATATGATTCTGAGATAGAATGTTTTTGTAATACAGTCCCTTGTCATGATCCAATTTTGTAAAAGCAAATCTAATTGTTTATGTTTTTGTGTGTATGACTGTTGTACTTTATCCAGCGGTGCTCACTCAAAAAAGCACTTTCTTACTTGGTATTTTTGATGTTTTCTATTACAAATATCTAAACATACCTGAAACAAGACACATTAACTTTAGAAGCAGAATTATATTTTTTCAAATTTGTTTAACTTTCAAATCGTTTATTTTTGTACTTCTTTTGTACATTTTTTTGTGATAATCATATATCACACTTAATTGATAGTTCTCTAAAAAAACTTTATATCATAAGTATTTTTTTGGTTTATATGCATTTCAACTAGGAAACAAGGCAACAAGCCTGATTTAAAAAAATCATAATAATTGTTCTGTGTCTGGTGATTTAGTTTCTGCACATGCTCAGAAGACTCCATAATCAAACTTTTCAGGGCCTTTTAAGGTTGCTTAAAAATGACACACAGTGTCTTAGAGTAGGGCTGACATTAAACTCTGCAAGAAGGTAATACACAAAGCTTTTGCTTAAGAAGAAATCTGTTCAGCAGCTTGCTACAAGAGAGGTCATCCTTTTCCAGAAATAGTTTGTCACAATTATACTGACTCACACATTAAACAAGCCCTTACACTAATTGAATTAAGACACCATTGTCTTGGCTGACATCACTTTTAAATCACAATTAAAATGGTCTGCCCTCAGTACAGAGAAAAAACAGAGCATAGAAAATTGAATTATGCGTTAAACTAACATAGCACTGGCATGGTACGACTCTTCCATTTTATAAATGATGTTCTTTGTGCATGTCACAGGCTATTTATAGCGTCCTGTTATGAGAAAACACACACACACATACAGGCCCAAGACTCTGCAGGAATGTTCCCTTACAAGTGCTTGAGATAAGCTAAAATTATTCTAACACATTACATTGGTAAAAATATTTCTCATAAATCAGGATAATATTTTATTAGTATTTCCTGTTGAAACTATTTTTAAGTTCTGCTTAGTCACTTTCTGGTGACATTTCGACGGATATTTTATTGTGTTTTTCATAATAGTTATCAACAGAAGATTTATTAACTTTCATACAATTTGTCATGTATTTATTGTTACAAATTCAAGATCATATAAATTGACAGACACGTTAGTTATACTCCACAGATGATAAATGTATCTTTAAATGCACTATTGAGGCACGTAATGTTGTCTCCTCAGCTTTCAGTGCTGTGTGTTATAATAAAGTGATTTTGTCACTGAACTTTCACAGCAGAATTCATTTGTAATCTCAACCTGCTGTGAAAGTGTCAATCAACACATTCCTCTCGCTTTCAGAAAATAATTTGTTAGTCTTCAAAATGCTATTTTAAGATTTACCGAGAACGAGAAAGACAGGAGTGAGGTGAGACGAGGTAAAAAAGTATATGCAGCAAACTCATTTTCATTCCCAAGAAAGTGTGAAGTTTTATTTTCATTTGTCTCCCTCTAGTGTTCTGTTAGAAATATTGCAACTGGAAACGATATTGCTCAGAATCAGAGAATAGATTTTTTACACAAAACAAGCAGTAATGTGAGCATTGCTATTATGGTTACGACATTATGTATTACGATAATGTACTTCAAGACTGAAGGTACTTTTCATTTGGAACTTGATGGACACTTAATGGACCAATTATTAAAGTAAAACAGTTATTAAGAAATACGGCATTAGTCCAAATTAGCTGTCTTTACATTATGTAGGGTTAAAGGTAGGGTATGCAGTTGTGGAGAGGCTAGCAAAAGCAAGCTTGCTTTGAAGGCATAAGATATTGCCCTGTGTTTAAAGTATTATCCAAAGCCACGCCTCCTGTTGTACGCAGAGTTATGCAAGTACGACGTCCTACCATTGCATTCGGACCAAATGCAATAATTGGATGAACGTTTTATGGTCATGAGCCTTTCACAGAAGATATACTGTATATATATATATGAATGTAAAGGAATATTTCAATCAGCATAAAAGAAAAATATTACCTAGCCTTGTCTTTTAAGTTAAAAATAATTGACTCAAAACTAATTTTAAAACGTCTATAAAGTCGGAATAAGCCACACACCCCTTTATTGACCTGCCTGTCTCCATTAAGCTAAACTTCACGACCTTTATAACGCCTTTTATTGTTCCGTTTCAGGGCAAGTGCTCTCAGATGTGCTACAACATTTTCATTGTGGAGACGGTGTGCGTGGCCTGGTTCTCGCTGGAGTTCACGTTGCGCTTCATCCAAGACCGCAGCAAGCTGGCCTTCCTCCGGCGCCCCCTCAACCTCATCGACGTCATAGCCATCCTCCCCTACTACATCACGCTGGTGGTGGACAGCACCTCCACGGGGGAGAAGCGGCTGGGCTCGGGTAGCAGTTACCTGGACAAGGTGGGCCTGGTGCTACGCGTGCTGCGCGCATTGCGCATCCTGTACGTGATGCGCCTCGCGCGTCACTCGCTCGGACTCCAGACGCTCGGACTGACCGCGCGCAGGTGCACGCGCGAGTTCGGCCTCCTGCTTCTTTTCCTCTGCGTCGCCATCGCGCTCTTCTCCCCGCTTCTCTACCTGATCGAGAACGAGGCCGCGGCCACGCGCGAGTTCAGTAGCATCCCGGCGACCTACTGGTGGGCGGTGATCACCATGACGACGGTCGGATACGGAGACATGGTGCCGCGCAGCATCCCTGGGCAGGTGGTCGCGCTCAGCAGCATCCTCAGCGGCATCCTGCTCATGGCGTTTCCCGTCACGTCCATCTTCCACACGTTCTCTCGGTCCTACGTGGAGCTGAAACAGGAGCAGCAGCGGCTGCTGCAGAGAAGGACACACTTTCTTCTGCGAAGCCGTATCGCGGGTCTGGACAGTAACCTGTCGCTGGAGAGTGACGTGCTTTTCCCCAGTATTTCTTCTGATCACAGAAACCAAGACGAATAGTGTCTTTTATAAACAAAACAATAAACCAACACCAGAAGAACACCACGGGCAATGGAAAAACAAACAGCTGTTTGCAATACATCCATATATGTTCATGTTGTTGGAGGGCAGTTGTGGCCTACTGGTTAGAAAGCTGGGTTTGTTCTCAATGTCGGCAGGAAGACCTCTCTTGTCCTTGAGCAAGACACCTTGGCCCCAATTGCCCCCTGGGTGCCACAGTAAATGGGTGCACGCTGCTCCGGGTGTGTGTCTGCAGTTTGCAGTGTGTGTTCACAAACTTAGATGGGTAAATGCAGAGGACAAATTCTGAGCGTGTGTTAACATGCCCGTCATTCGTATCACTTTACAAAGAAAAAGAGAAGCTATTGTTTTACACATTGTTCATTAAAACAAGTTAGGGCTCAATCACACATCTGGAGGTCAGCTGATAAACAACTGTCCAGTGTTTTCATGCCCACTGTTAAAATTCAACATGTATATTCAGTACTGTGTTACTGAATTAGTATCTTCCCATTGTGTATTTGTTTATAACACACAGAAAACACACATAAACACACCTTAATATAAACACTGTGTGTCTGTTGAATGTCTTTTGTGTTGTTGGTATGTGCTGGAGTGTAGGATTTAAATCCATGTGGTCTGGTCTAAAATGTATTCCTGTATTTTGATATTCAATCTGTAATGTTATTGTTGAGCAACCATCAGTCAGAAACAAACAATAATGTCTGTTTATTAGTAATCACCAGTGTTGCCACATTTTTTAAAACAATAATAAAAAGAAACCACACAAATAAAAAACAAGATTGATTATTCTTGTCATCTAAGCTTTAGTGATATAAACACTTTCTACGGGATAGTACTTGTTCCTTTAAAAGGATTGCCTGTATGTACTTTTTATGACTTTTATATTCTTTGTTAAGTCTTCAGTTGCTAAAAATCAAACGTGATCATTGTGTTCCACTAGGGGGCAGAACTGCCACATGGATGGATCCAATTTACTGTAACGTATAAAGAAGAAAGAGGAAGGTTTACAGAAGAAAAGCAGGAACTGGCTTCAGGCTGAAGTCTTTGGTATGTTTTTCTGTGCAGGTGCCCTGGAACCTGATGAGACTTGTATTGAGATCATAGGAACTCAGCACTCACTATAAACAAGGGGAATCCTTTTAACTACATAATATTCAACAAGGAATGTGCATCATGCAGTATTTATAAATTCAACATTACCAAAGGCAGTAAAGGACAAAAAACATGCTGATGTGGTAGTTACAGTAGTTATGAAAACATGCACAGCTTTATGACAACAGAAATGTTTATTGTGAGATTAAATTAATTAAATGAATCATTTAAAAATAGGATGATAATTCATCCTATGATAATTCATCCTATTTTTGGATGAAGTACGTTGCTATGCTGTGTGACAAATTGCTCTTGCAAAGTGATTTTTGTTGGCTAGCCTATATGTTATTTTTTCCCTCGTAGTTAATTTATTATTTCCTATGAACAGATCTCATTACAAACGTGAATAAGCACTATCTCATGTATCCAAGAAATTAAAGAGATCCACCTGGTTTTATAGGCTAAGTATTCAGAAGATATAAGGCTATATAACCAGTTTTTCATATTTAATGTCCAGTAGGTGGCGCTGTGTAGAAACTCTGCATATAAACCTCGGGTCACGCTTGTCAAATGTCGTGTCCGTCGTCAAATTTGTAATAAAAAAACGTTTTGGTTCATTTATCATTGGTGTCTAAATGCTGCAAATCGGACGAACAATAGGATGAGTTCACAAAAAAGGGTTTCTCAGAAAAATGTCACCAAAAATGTTTATGAAACTGCCAATAACATTATTTTTAGATTTTGACCCAAAGATTCAGATTCACATGCGTCTCTGCCGCCCAGACAGAAAACTAATAAGAAAACAAACAAAAGCTATTCAGCTTTCATATTTGAACACCTCATAATAAATCACAGTAAATCACATTCTCAAGCTGTCTTAATACAGTCTTAATTGCTTTTCTTCATTGAACTTCACAGTGACGTTTATTGTGGGTGCCCCAGATCCAGCAATAGGTGGCCCAGTTACCTTCAATTCTTGACAGCTCTCTCTCTCTCTCTCTCTCTCTCTCTCTCTCTTTCTTGACTTGCCTATGCTCGTCAAGCGTAACGTAGTAAAAGACTCACGTCAAGTGCCCAGCCCTCCCCTGCTGTCTTTCCAGTTTTCCCATCTCATACGGGTGTCATGGGTTTGATCGCCCCCTCGGCAGTGTGCATGTTCTCTGCTCGTTCACACTCAAACACACCCGCTAGAAATTGATCTTGACGTCGGATGTTAATTCATTGTAACGTTGTTACGTTGTTGCATTTAGAGCTATGACTCGTGCAGCTGCGCGCGTTCCCAGGCGATCCCCGTCATGAACGCGCACTGAATGCGCTCACGGGCTTCGGTTCGGATCGTCTACCAGAGCAGCTCAACGTTATTGACTATGGCAAGCTGAGCCCGTTTCATTCATAACGCAAAACAATAAAGCAGAAATCACCCGGAAAGGCAGCGATCAGGAGGGTTTGGTGGTTTTCGACAGGGTGAGTGAAACGTGATTGTTAATGATCGTATGTGTTTTTGTTGGGCGTTGAGACGGAACGGGCGCTGTTTTAAAATAGGGCGCAGGGTGATTTTAAGGGTAATGTATACCAAGCCAAGTGTATTGTGTAAAAAGAAAGTGCGTGTTCAATATCTGTTTTTGGTGTTTATAAATCCGGGTATTTTTCCAGATCCACCGGTTTAAACGCATTGTAACATGGGCTTAAAATAAACCATCGGCTTTTTTTACGATAAACGACTGAATCTGGTCTGCAGATCGCTCGTGTGTTTTGATTGACTTACTTTTGTGAATATTTCAGACAGTTGCATTTTTGTGTCGGTTCAGTTGATTAAAACTACAAACTACTCAAAGTCCCATGACAAGGACTAGTGTAGATGTGTATGTTTTAAAACTGTACTGTATGTAACATATATATACGACTGCAATGAGATTGAATGGAGCTCTCTCTCTCTCTCTCTGTATATATATATATATATATATATATATATTCCTCTCTATCTATCCCCCTGTCTATCCATCTCTCTCTTTCTCTCTCTCTCTCTCTCCATACTGTATATATATTCCTCTATCTATCCCTCTGTCTATCCATGTGTGTGTGTGTGTGTGTGTGTGTCTTTCTGTCTGTCTGTCTGTCTGTCTATCTGCCTGCCTGTCTGTATCTTTCTTTCTTTCTTTCTTTCTTTCTTTCTTTCTTTCTTTCTTTCTTTCTTTCTATTCTTTCTTGCTCTTAAGAGAAGTAACTTCTTGCCCTTATTGTTGGCAGTGTCATATGCTTGAGATTCTAAATCTCCCACTCAGAATGACTCAAATCTCTAAATATTGTGTTTTCATGAGGCGTGAGTATTGCGTGTTTAATTTCTATTTTGGGGCATTCTGAAATTTAAGAAACGGGAACAAAATATCTGCATGAGTCGACATGTAGACTTTCTTGATAATACTTTAGGTTTGCATATGTAGATGTCAAGAGGGACACCTTGCTTACCTTAGTTAAGTTGTTTTATCGACAGATTTTAAAATAGAGAGATATTTCCTCTAGAGACCCATCTCTCAATAATTCAAACTCCAGGTTATTCTGTACTCATACCAGGAGATTTGAGCATAAAATTAAACTGCTTTACAACTTCCCATCCTGGTCCAATACCTCACCCACACTTGTTTCCCTGCCTCAGTCTTCATGGTAAAGTGCACTTGGGTAAGTAAAGTGAGAGGATGGTTTGTACCAACCAAATCAGTCTGAGTCTGAATCTGCACAAGACTGGTTGCGAGTCTGTACAGTGTCATTGGATACTTGCTGTATGTTTGTCTGCGTGTGGTTTAATGAAGGGCGCATTTATCCTGCGTGTTATGTGTACACTGTCCATTGTCGTCGTCACAACACCGGCTTAATACTCTACGAAAAGAGGCAGTTTATTATACCTTGTTAAGCAGCCATCTTTTCTGTTTATCTTTCTTTTATTTCTTCTTTGTCCTCTCCCTGCCTGACTAGCATTTAATGCCAGTGCAGTTTCAGTTCTGTCATTGTGCATCCTGGTTATCACGGGCGCCTTGCCAGTGAGCGTCTCAGTGTCAGTTTTAATCCAAGGGTTTAGTTGAGCGGGTTGACTGTGCAGTTATTATGGTGTGTGAACCACAGTTTTAAGTGTTTATTCAAGCCTGTTCCTGTGTTTAAGTGCGGTAAGAAAATTCCAATGTGAGAAGTGTCGAGCCTGTGTAATTTCATATATGAATCAGATTTTTATCATTTCTGTTGAAATGTAAGTGACGCTTGCTTGTGCAAAACTCACTGCCACGATGCCTTAGTGTTGTAAGTGCCACCCACAAGCCTCAAAGATGTTGTTTTCTGTAGTTATGGCTTAAAGTTCTCTTTCAATGTAAGTGTATGGGATTTTTTTCACTTGTTTTATCCTCCAGGGAAAATGGTGTGTCTTAGTTTCTTTTATTTGTTTGTTCATTCTTTTTACAGATTTAGGGTTTGTTTAAATCTCTTACCCCAAGTATCATGATTTTATTGTCAGTCTGTTGAAAAAAGTGTGTGTTATGAACAATAGAATTACAAGCACACTTCAAAGAATTAAGTAGTTATTTACAATCAAACCGCTTTCTAAACATCTAATAACTTAAAGGTGTCCCCTAAATCTAATGGAGAAATCCTGTTTCCTGTTTATCCTATAGTGCCCTAGAGCTATTAGGGAATGCGTTCAGTCCTCAATAGTGTTTGTCTGTTTTATATCTGCGTTGTCTATAGCTTTTGATGCTCCTTATGGGTGCCTTTATAAAGAGGAACTGATGCTCTTAATTAGATGTGCTCATAAGAACATTGAGGACCCTCAAAGAAGCTGCACAGAGCTGTTGAAGTGGCCCCAATGCCTTTCGGAATTCTGTGAATGGCTCTCAGTGAAAGCCGTGGAAGTTTAAGTTGGCTTCAAATGAGCTCATTGGGAAAGCAGCCCTTAAAGGCAAAATTCCTGTTAATTGGTAACGTGCCGACGTAGTGCAGCCTTTGTCCTCCCTTCACTGGGACCCTCTGTCTGCGTGGAACGATACACTGAGCTTGGCGATGAATGATAGTCTGTTTCTGTGGTCTGGCTTTGAGAATTGGCATGCAATAGAAAGTAGCCTCATTTTTTAAAATGCTATTATGTGAAAAAGTGATAGTGAGAGACAGGATTAGCCGAGAAGAGACAAATCAGAACAACAAAGAACTCAGACTAAAACAGATTCACTAAATTACATCATACAGGAGCAAAGATAAGATTTCATGAGATGTTTTTCCAATCAGTGGCCACTCGTTTTGCTGAAGATGAAGCACGTTAAAAAGAACATTATGCTTTTTTTAAGACCATCACGATTTTTGTTGTGACTTTACTTTCAAGACATGATTGCCTTTTATTCTGGTTAAAAAAATTGGCATAAATGTCACCGTGCACAATGTTTTTAGGGATAAATGTGACCCAGTCATGCGGTGCTAAATTATTACAATCTGTAAACAGGAAGCTCTGTCACCTTGTCTTTTATTTGTGTGTAAACACTTGATATGAGAATACAATAGACTCTCATGACATTGAGGTCTATACACTTGATTTAACAAGCATTGTCTTTTGTGTGCAGTCTGAATTACACTGCATCATAGATCGGCCATGAAATTTGCATTTTAAATGCGCTTGGGTTTGGACAATACAGGCGAGATTTGTGTGACCACCCACAGATCTTGTTTAATTTTTAATGTAGCAGACTGGTGTATTCTGTCGTGGCGTGTAGCTGCCTCTCTATTTTCTGTTGCTGTGGCCCAGTTATGTGCTTAATTAGTTCCTACTGATATTCAAGGACATTTATGCGAGTTCGTAAAGACCCCTGTTTTTTTTTAAAGAGGGTTTTTTCATTTTGTGATTATAGCGCATGTTGTTCAAAATGTGAGGTTACAACAGCAGTGTGTGTATTAGAGATATTGCAAAATATATTTTTAAAATAATCTAGTCAGTGGGTTGTCTAAACAACTAGTAAGCTAGTTTGTCTTAGGACAGCCCTGATTCGTTTAGCTTTTTAGGGTGTTGGTACATAGTCATTAGTTTTCATTAGTTTTAATATGTTTATTGAGTGTTGTGCTTGAAATGTGCTAAAATGAGTTTTTAAGGGCAAGAATATTGACTTAATAAATTCATTTCAGTCTGTTTTAATGGTGCTGCCGGGTGTGTTTAATTGTCATCAGTTAATGTGTCCGAGACCCTGTTTTCTGCTCACAGGAAGTGTTTGAGGTGGTCGACCCCACAAAGCACTCAACAGTGGGTCCATCTCCAGGCACATGTGATGAATGTGGGATGTATTGGTGGTCCATTCAGAGGAACACAGTGCCACTGTGTCCACACAGAGTTCAGGGCCACTTCCTGTCAACCCAGCAACCGAGAGAAAGAGAGAGAGGGCTTCACAGATGCTTTACATCACATTTCAATCCTCCCTCTGTTCTCGCCTTTCCATTCGTGACAGGAAAAGATGGATTAATATGCCATTTTTTTAATCTTTATTGTTAAGCAGGTCTTCATGATTATGAAAAGCTCCTCGGCTTCCATTGATGCGGGTGCTGGAACGTCATTCCATGATTCAAGTTCTATTCAAAAGCTTGTTTGTTGGACTGAAGTTTGTTTGTCTTCAGTTGAATCTCCAGGATGTGGTTCACATTATATCTATTACTCATGTCCTCGTGTAGGTTGTCTGAACGTTCTCAGCTGGACGTGTATTAAAATCAATATGACAGCTGCAGTTCAGTTAATCTGTCAGTCCATATCTTGGGGCATTTTGTCTCAGACTTATCAAGTCATGACTTGATAAGTGTAAAGTGAAAAGGACCAATAATTAATTTGTATAATTAATTTATTGCAAGTGAAAACAAGACTGTGAAGTGTGTACAGTCTGTGTTTCTAGGTACTGTTGTTCGATTTAGGCCTGTGTGGAGCTATTTTTTCCTCAAAAACAGCTGAATGATAGACACCAGGGTACAGATGTCATCAGCATATGTTCCTGTAGCTCAACTGTTTACCAGCAGGTTGTGGGTTCGATTCCCAGGGGACACACACACACACTGATAAACTATATTACTTGAATGCACTGTAAGTCGCTTTGGATAAAAGCATCTGGCAAATGAGTAAATGTGTTTTTTAGTTTTATTAAATATGCTGTCTACTCAGACGAACCGAGGACAAGTGGACTGATGTTTGATACTTTTCATGACATATAGACTAACATTCTTTAACATTGAAGTAAAGTTACTATAGCAAGATTTCACCACACTGTTCCTGGTTTGTTTGGTTCCTAAAAGTGAAGGAGTGTCCAAACCCAGATCAAGCTGTATGTACAAATATGCTGTAATATATTAATATGTAGATTTCCCCTTAATCTCACCAATCCCAAGGAAAATGTTGGAGTCATGACATCTAATAATGTAATGGTCACTTGCTGGCACGGCAGAAGTCTCTGAATCCTTGTGTGACCGCAGCGGAAATCCCCTATATATGGCAGAGCATCATTTTAAAGGATGTTCTCCCCTCATGATGAGTGGCGGTGCCATTTGAATGAGGCATAATGGAAATCGCTTTGCTCTCTGGTCGCTTGCCTGAAGTCTGTTATGGAAATGCGGAGGGCTGAAGGCTGTTATGTTTTATGACTGTTCGTATCAGGGTGGATCAGCACTCATCTCTCTATCATTTGAATGCTCGTCTCTTTTGATGGAAAACAAAAGCATTGATTTGTCTTGCAACTACCACATGAAGCAATTACTAAGTTATATTTAGAAGCTAATTGTAATATGAGTTTCATTTTTTGTGGTCAGCTGTGTAAGATCATTGTTGGAGGAAGCATCACTTTGCTTGTGAGATCCTTCTTTGTAACATTTTTCCTAGTATAATGTGAATATTCAGTCGTTTAGTCATGTCTGTTTCCTCTATTTATTTCCAAAGGAAGTTCAGAGAGGACAGAATGTGGAACCTGGTTTATTTCCAGATGATCTGTGATCAGCTGATTCTGACTGGCAGCTGTAGCATCGGGCCATGACCTGACCGTGACCTGCGGCAAAAATCCCATTTAGAATTTGCAGGGTTTTTTTGCCAAAATGTATAAATATTCCAAGATAGACCTTCTGTGAGCTCCCCTACAGGATAAACGTAAAACAACATTTACAACCTGCTTAACTACAAAAATGTCTTATTTAAAACTCTCAGTTCCATGACAAACAATTTTAGGACAGTGATTTATTCGTGATAAATTTGTCTTTGTATGACAGATAGTTGGTGCGAAGGAGCTGAAAAATAAGCTCAGTGATGTCAGCTGACAAGAAAAGTAATTTCTGCTGCAAAGCGAATAAATTTGTTTTGATGAAAATTTATGAAGATGTTAAAAATGTGTGAGGTCAGCTAACTAGATTTTTGGGGGTTTTTTGCAATGCATCACAGAACTGGTTGGTCTGGTTCAAGGCTTAGTTTCTTTATGTTTCTGAAATGCCTCAGAGGACAAAAATGTAAAAAATATTTCCAAGGCCGACAAGAAAGCGAGCAGTCAATGTTGTGATCTTAGTGTGGTTTGTGGTGTGTTGTGTTATCTTCAGTCCTTTCATAAAACAGTGTTTTTTATGTAACAAACATGGTGCAGAGTTTGTGGCCTGTGGGCTCACCTCGGTTTTGTAGCTCAGGGTTAGTCAAACGTGCCTCAGGCAGATTCCCTTCACCATCCTGAATGCGAGAGAAATGTCGGGACTCGTCTTTTCATGCGTCGCATTCCAGAACCAAAACACGGATGTAGCTGCCGGTATGGTGAAGGTAGCCTGAACATACTGAACTATCAGTAGACCTGCATATTATTTGTGTGTTCCTGTAGCTCAACTGGTAGAGCAGC
>JAZGTK010007459.1:0-19365 GCA_036877625.1 Ambastaia sidthimunki | reverse complement strand
ACACACACACACACACAAACCAAATGTTATAATGATTGATTAAACAAATTGAATTCAAACATTACATTGCCACTGTGCCACTGCCTTGTTTCTTATTTTTACAGTAAAAAGGAGAAACAGTTTGTGTTGCTCTTAATAAAATTCATGCCCAGACTGCAAAGATTAAATGATTACAAGTGAAATGTTGCAGATCCTCGCAGATCATTCACAGAACGCAATCAATCAGACACAGACTGTGTTGTTGAACACAGCCGGGACAAACATAAACACCGTATGGCATAACAACTATGTCAAAACATATCATTTCCCCATAGTAATCTGAAACAAATGTTCAAATCAGAACAGACTGAATGAAAGAGACCATTCCAGCAGTCCTCCATCCCACCTCTAAAAACATTTCTGGTCACCATGGAAACCATAATCTGTGTAACCGTCTTTCTGACTTTCTGTTCTTATCGCTGCTGCCTCCAGTAATCCCACCGACTGGAGCTAAACTATTGATCGGTGAGACTTGGTTATCAGTTAATCTATATGATGATACACACTGATAGATGTGACTTTGTGATGACAGTGTCATTGCTACAACATTACTTACTACTTTTACCCTAGATGGAGGCTTGTTTGGAATAAAGCAATGACAAAATATGTTCAGTGTTGTATAATGCTGAGATGTGTCAGCTGTGATCAGTCATGTCAAAACACAGCACAACGGGTTCCATCAGCTCAGTCAGTGACAGTCTTGTTTCTACGCTTTCATCAGCACTGCGGTACACGTGTGTAAACAACTATAGCCTTATTTTCTAGAGGGGGTGGGGATGGGGGGCTAGTCCATGAGGAGAATTGTTCAAAAGCAGCACCAAAGTGTTCAAAATTCAGGGACCAG
Organism: Ambastaia sidthimunki; assembly: GCA_036877625.1. NCBI lineage: Eukaryota > Metazoa > Chordata > Actinopteri > Cypriniformes > Botiidae > Ambastaia > Ambastaia sidthimunki. The sequence continues at coordinate 18,482 of JAZGTK010007459.1, read as the reverse complement.
TATTTGTACAATTATATTACTATATACATGGTTACTTTCTGGTTTTCGATAAGCCAGCAAGGGCATTTCTGGTGAACTGTTGTCCCCTTAGGACGCTGAAATGTAAACATCCTTCTTCTTGTTTTACATGTAAACAACTAAAAATTAATACTAGGTCTGACTACTGAGTATATCCTGATTATAAATCAAGTATTCCACAAATGATGCTGTTAAAGACACTGCAGAAGACACCAACAGAACAACAATTGTCAATTCACCACAAGTTTTCCAGCTGGCTTATATTATTACATTTCACTTTTTTTTTTACATGTTATTCATTTGGCAGACTCTTCTATCCAAGGGTTTTACGGTACATTCAAGGTATACATTTTATCAGTATGTGTGTTCCCTAGGAATCGAACCCACAACCTCTGCACTGCTAAAGCTAACGCAATACTCTACCAGTTGAGCTACAGAAACACTTTATTGCGAAGGTTTTAAAAACGTTCTATGCATGTAGTCAATTAGCTTCAATGAAACTATATGCAACAGATGATTTCACTATAGTCTTATAATTTTAACCCTATCATGCTTTTAAAAGCTACATTTCATGGAAAGATTAGTGGTCCAGCAACACTTCTGGTTGGAATAGGAATAACATATTGGAATAACAGGAATAACATATTGAGCTGAACCATGAACTGTATGCAAGTAGAATCACTTTCTCACTTCTCAGATGACTAAGCTGTAACTTTGATTTGTAAACCGCAAAATATGTATCTGAAGTGCTGATTCAATGCTTGTGCTCACCACTTGTGCTCACCATAGTCATTTTTCTTATTAAATTGACTGGGCCTACACGCTCGAATTAAGAATTTTGCCTTCTAGTTCCAATTTGTATGTTAATACGTTCATAAGTTTTGTATAACTAATTAAATCTGCTACCAATCCAGCTCATTACTTATTACATTTCTGCATTCAATGATAAGAAACAACACATTTCCCATCACCCTACAGGAGAGGAACATTATGGTCTAATAGAGACTGATACAAAGTTGCTTCCTTTCAGCTCTTCCTGAGGTGAAGTTTCGAATCTCTGGGGGCTGACACAATATTTGACCCACAGCGTGTTCTCCTTTAAATCCACTTGATAATAATGTTTTACCTTGCAGTTTCTATGGCCTTGGAAGTCTCAACCTCTTAGAACATAAGCATGCACATGTCACGCACTGTCTGGCCCCCAGACAGTAGTTTAAAGGAACAGAGAAATGGCTTAGTTTTAATTACAGATCTCCAAGGACTGCAAGCTGGCTTCTTTCATAAATATTTTCCCTCCGCTCCCTTACATTAAGAATTCAGAGAGAAGACGCTCAAGGCCAGTTCAAAATGGGTGCTGATGTGTAAAAACCACACACAGAACATCTGTTCGATGTGACCGACTGACTGTTTGACCCAACTGTGTACCGTTAATGCCACCGCGGTCGATGCTTTGCAATTTTGTGACCTGCTATTACATTCGAAGCTGGCGGAAAATCCAGTGTTTTGAAACATGGTGGCTGGTTACTGGGTACCGTATTTCAAAACCCGGCTATCAAGCTGGATTTTTCAACAGGGTAATTCTCACCTCCAAATCTTTAATCAGTCACAGTTGTGTTGTGACTGTCTGGAAGATGATCCTTTGGTAACAACTGGTAGATCATGGCGATGCAGTAATGGGTTTGAATCCCAGATAAAACATAGATTGTAAAAATGTATACCTCAAATTCACAGTAAGACGCTTTGGATAGAAGTTTATACCAAATGTGAATGCACCTACAAGAGAAACTAAAAAAGGATAAAATGAAAATTGTTGTTATTTTTACAATTCTAAACATATTCTAACATTAATCTCATATTAGCATTCCTTTAGTTTTTACACAGGCCACAAACATTGCAAGCACAAATAGTAAAGTGTGCTATGATTTTCATTGGGGTCATTTTCACATTATTACATGGCTGACTGTTCTTCTCACCTTAAATGGAGCTCAATGACCCACTGACAGCAACAGTAGGTCACTGAAACTGCTTTTTCAGCTGGTGATCGTCCTGTGCACAAATCATCTGAAGCTGAGGGTTGATGCGTCGCCCTTGACGACTGAATTGTGTTTCCATCTCTTTGATATCTTCCATTGCTTTTTTTCTCCTCTATCATCTTCAACATCATCTGTGTCTGAAAGTTCATGGTGGTAAACAACACAATTACTTTCACATTCATTTTAGAAGTGGGCTGAAATTTAGAACATTGTGTAAAAGCCAGCAAGAATTAATCATTTAAAAAGTGTGTGACTGTGATAGTTTGCCAACACATTCTAGGTTTTATAATGACATCTATAACAGGCCCAAGGTCATTCAGACCTGGACTGCAATAACATGCATTTTATAAATGATACAGTCAAAAATGACAAGATTCTGTCATTTACTCAAATTGTTTTCTTTTCTTTTAAGAAAGTATAATTTTAATGCCAAGCTTTAAACTAACAAAAAGAACCAAAACATTGTTCATCTGTCTACATGTAAATTTTTTGAAGTCACACAGGTCTTCTGAAGTCTGAAGAACACACTGACATGACTGGTTACCCTCCAATCAAATATCATGCAGGTGACCTCACGGCACTGAGATATGACAGCCACAAGGACCAATGTTGTTTCGCCTCAGAGTAGAATTTTTACAGTCCACACAACATTTGTAATCTATTTCAGAGAAGAGAGAATAATGACTTAAATTTCAGTCTAATCAAAGCACCACACATGGGTCACAACTGGATGGGCTTTAATGCTGCAGATATATTGAAATAAAATGTTTTTATAGCACATTGACTGGAACAAATCTATGTAATTTCGATTTTAGGTGTAAAAAATCCCAGAGGCGGCTTATACGATTTCACAAGTATCTCAGCATGGTAAACTTGAACCTGATCCATGACCTCATGTTGGATGTCTTCAGCTGTAGCATGTGTACAGGGGAGATTATATTCACCTGCCATCTGCTCTGTGACAAGACATACCTTCCCTTGTGCAATATAACCTCAATGACTTTCAGAGATTAAACATGTTATCTTCAAATCACTGTCTCTTATGTTTTGCTGGATGTTTTGAAAGAGAATGTTGTTATTTTAGATAAGGGTCAACAGGGCACGTTTTACACCAGTAAATGTCAGTATCTGTGTAAGAACAGCTTAAAATCTTTGGTCTTAAGCATTTTAAAAGCATAAAGTTCATTGAATACACATTGACCTTTTGTGGCAATTATTGGTGGTGTATATACAAGGTGTCATATTGGAACCTGTCTTTAAACATCCTGTTATAGGCAAAACATGTTCTGCTTAAATGCAGGACTGAAATCATGGAAGAAACTACATAAATAAGTACTTTACCACATTAATAAAATACATTTAATAAAAATCCCAGTGGTAAAAGTGATACAAAGATCACACAGGAAAAGATTCCCATTTAAAAATACCTTTATAGGTCATTACCTTAAGTAGTTGGTGCTATACTGTAGCTAATAAAGTGGAAAATGTCAAAATATCTGTTGCTTGCAGAATACATTGCCATTATAAAAAAGACAATACTGTCTGACAGTGTAAGACATAACACATTACATCACCACAAGATCTCACTGACAACTGTGCATGACATCACATATTAAATGCACATGTTTCATTTATGAAGAGAAATCATAGAGCTGTCAGAAGATGAATGGGAATTGCAAGTGTTTGCTTTTAATTGGCCAGCAGAGATGCAACAGATAAATTGAAAGCCAACCTTGTTGTCAATTAAAAATGCATAAAAACATCAATGTCTCACATGGGAGAGTTGAGAGAACATTGATTATTCTTGACTCTCTCGTATGAATTTCATGCCTTGTCAAATACGTCATACAGGTTAATATGTCATCATAAACATTCATGTTCAACAGAAATTAGGTTTTAAAATAAGATATTGTAACATCTCTGTGTAAAGGAGCTATATATTTAACTTATATAAAAGCTGCCCCTACTGGCAGATTTCAGCATTACTACAACAGCGTTACATGGCCACACAGCATCTTTCTCCACAGAGTGGAATTCAAAAAGTAGATGTGTATTCTGAAATAAAGTTTTTTTTTGCAAAAACATATCAATCTTAAATATTCACCAGTGCCTGATTTTATAGGACGACTCTTAAGGGTTGTAAGTTGTACATTTAGAATTCATAATTGCAAAACCAGGTAATTATATATACCTGTCTTTGCAGATAACATGGGAAGGCAACAAGATTCATTTTGTTCTGTGATGTTAGTGTCACAACTTGAAAGTTGCTTGGTTGATAAAGGTTGAAAGGTTGTTTAGCACAATACTTTGATTCTCAGTATTCTTTTTACACACAGTCCTTCTGGCATCTGGGCTCCATCTTCAGATACAAGCCACTTGCATCACCTTTAATCTCACACAGACAATGCCAAAAGAACATTTATTTCACATATTTTTGGGAAACATCCAGTATTTATTCAGCAGTTGTTGTAACTGTGATATATGCCCACCAATTGACAGTTGTATTTATGGCTGAAAGAAATGAGCAGTAAAATGACAATAAACACAGTTAGAAATATACCAAGCCATCATCATCCAGGCCTGAAGCCCACAGTCCTGTCATCTAAGCTAAATAATTTATATGATTCAGTTTGAGAAAGGTTTGAATTTTAAGGAGTGTGTGGGTTGAGAGGAATTTGGAGAGAGTGCCAGAGTCTCTCTCCCAAGTTTGAGAAGGTTTCTGTCGGAAAGCACTGATCATTTATTGTGACTTCATTTGCACGGAGGGTAAGAATTCTTTTTCATTTCACTGTGCCGTGGTGACGGTGTACGAATCCCAATTCTTCAGCTTGTTAAAAACAGGCCTTTCATACGTCTAAGTTATGGGCCGCAGTAATACATTCCAAAAAAGACAAGCAACTTTTTTAACTATGCAGGCTTTGCTTAAAAAAAGAAAAAAATTCAAGAGATTCATGTTTCTTTTGAACGAGAATACGGCATTCAGTTAAAATTATGGTGATTACCTACTTCAGTTCAAAGAAATTACATGTGCCATATTTCCACGAAGACGTTGATTGAACAGGTTGCCCAGCAGTTTTTTTTAACATAACTTTATACTCATCAACATAAGAGAACAATTACAGCACTCTCATGGGAAAGAAAGCTGATGTTGCATGCAGTCATTTGAACCTTAGCATTAGCGGAAGATGTGCTAATCAGAATGTTTTACAGGTGGCAACAGATTGAGCCTTTACTAGTGGGAATGGATACAGAGGAAAAAATAAGAAAAGATCTATTGCTGTTTTGTTCATCAGACTACTGAAGGCCTAAATGGGCCAATATTCCCCTGTTGTGAAAAATGAGATTTTTCTCTCATGGATCTGTCATATTCACTTTGGAAGCTCATACACTTTCCGCTCCCCACACCACAGCTCCTCGTTCAGTAATCCACCCTGACAAACAGAAAGAGGTACAAGACACATAGATTGTTTTCCCACATGCCGCGAATCCTGACAGAGACATTCTGTAAAACATTTTAGTGATGAAAACAGACTCCAGCCGGATCGTTACATTAAAAAACATTGAGGAACAACACAATCACAGAAATACTACCTAGCATAAGAAGTTCTGAGGTAAGAAACGGCACCAATATAAACACTGTTATGTCCACTCTAAAGTATATTTATGTGTTAATTACGGTACATTCAATGTTAAAATAATGAATGTAAACACACCAGGCTGCGGGAGTTTTACTGTAATCTTACAGTACTGGAAACACAGTCATTACAAACAGTAAAGAAACAATATCATCTTGTATTTTGACAGTTAAATTAGCCATGAAATTACAGTACTTTACTAATAAATCAATAAGCTTCTGTGTCTACATTATAGTAATCTCTAGTATATTTACAGATTAACTTTAATAGTGAGATGTTTTTAATAGTTCTTTACGAGTACCCAACATGCATTGCGGCATGAATAAACTATTGCACAACAAAAATGTGAATTTGTGAATTCTGATTCATTGTTATGAGTCCAACTGCAGTTAGTTAGAGATTAAAAAACAAACATTGAGACTATGGATCAGATGTTAACTGACAGTCATTAAACTTCCTCTGTTTTCTCCATTCACCATAATGCTAGCAAATGTTTTCATTTTGCAGTGGCTGAGAGGGAATTACAAGATCAATTTTCCCAACCGAAGGCAACAGTAATCACTGTAATGAAGTTAAACAATTATTGTCAATAAAACAGCATTAAATAGAGCTACATTTCTATTAACATTAAATACATCTGCAGCTTATAGTTCATTCAAAGTAAACATTTTACCAATTTGTATGTTAACATGGGTATTAAACCCACGACTTTAGCAATTGTGGCTCCACACTCTACCAGTCAAACTACAGGAATAAACTGTTTCATGTGTTAAAACATATTCTCTTCATTGAGGGACCCCACAATGCAGGAAAATTAGATTCATTGTGTTACAACAGAGAATAATTTCGTCCAGACTGATAAAAACAGTGCATTCCAGTTTTTATGAGCAACATGCATCAGATGCTCATTAAATGGACAGTGGTGGACCATAATACACATGCTATTTTTGTCCTATCCTTCAATAAAGTCCTCTTGGCAAAGCATGCACTCCACAGTGACAATCTCACAACACAATCTGCGCTTGTATGTGCCAAACAAAGAGTAATTATCAGATTCATTCATGATAAGATCAGCATGCGTTTAAATCTTTTAGCAGTTGTGATCAAGCCTCAGTCGTCCGCTGGCTGTATGTGTAATTTAATTTGTTAAGTGAGTAATTAGGGATCGCAGATCTTCGATTCTGCGCTCCTTAATCTCTCATTAATCCGTCTTTCTTACCGCTGACAGAGGAACCAGTCCAGTTCACCCAGATCATATCAATTAACGAGATAAAATTTAATTTCGACCAGTTCGTTTGTCTTAATTACCAAACAGTTAACAGGGGAGGAAGAAGATAAAAATAGTTGTAAGACGATGACTGTGTGAAAACTGGCAAAAATATTAATTAATTAAACAAAACAATTAGAAACATTTCCAGGGCACTCAGTATTTTTCTAATTTAAAAGTTTTACACATGAAGAAATGAACAGTATTTTTGAAAAATATTTTTTAATGATATGAAAACTAGTCTGAATCTTTAGTATTCATAAAAGAGAAGGCCAAAATACTCAGACTGCTTTCTTAAAGAACCTAAAGTAAGCCTTGGAGAAACATTTTTGAACATTATGGTGCTTTGGGTTCATGTGTTTTAAACTTTGGAAAGGTCAGAAGATAAGACAGTTAAAAAGCCCTCTTTAGTTTTAGCTCTAGTAATTTTTAAGGATTTACATTTTTAACAGTATGTGATATTAAACTATTTAATCAAAGGACGGCTCCATAGGCATCCACAGAGATCTGGACTAAGCCACGAATATTCACTGACACTAGCACTGCTCCTGGTCAATAGTATTGCTATGTATTAGCATGCGTGACCCGCTTGTCCAAACAGAATGGAACAGAAACCATAAAATGTCCAAACAAAACATCCCTGCGGCAGCAATGAAACAAGCCCCAATGACCTGCAGCTCCCACAGCACAGAGTCAAAACAGGCGGAAAGACCTTAAGCACAAAACGCCATCACAACAGCCACACCGCGCAACCGTTTAGCGATATTAAGCAGGAAAACATGCGACAAACTGGATGCGCACCAACATAAATCCAAGAATGTTCATTTTATGGACGTCTGTAGTAGAAAATGGTGGAAAAACAGACAAATAGAACAAAGCAAAAGATAAACAAAAATGCTCCATGTTACTCAGGGGCAACGTACAAACTCAATGTCAGTATAAATACAATCAGGATGAAGCAGAGTCTGTGTAATATAAGCAAAAACTTACACGAAAAAAAAGTGTTCGAAAAAGTCCTGACAAGGACTTGACAAAGTAGCAGCTGTCACAACAAACACTCACTGATCACTGTGAAAAGTATAATGAATATAAACACTGTTAAAAATGGCCTTTTACATCAAACAAGCTGTCTTAACAGAGAGAGCACCTGTTCTCATATAGACAACACTGTGGGTGATGTTACTAGGCAACCTATATGACTCAACTACAGGAAGCTAATCACGTCAACTAATTATTTTCCATTGTCACTCAAATTTGTCACTCAAATTTTAAACTCAAATTTGCATAGCAACCCCAAGCAACAAAAACAACTTTAAATGTGCTGTAAGCTATTTTTTAATACCACACATAAAATGTATATATTATCTGAAAAATCTATCTGAATTAGGTGTCTTTAAAATCACACCTGTCTTGATGAAAGCCTCAGGCTCTCCACAGCAAAAGTAGTCGGGGGAACGGTCCATGTTTTTTTAGCCAATCAGAAAACACCCTCATGAGTCTCATTTGGACGTTTTAAAATCAATCAAACGGTACAGATGCGCCACAACAGAAGCGTCTACAAAGTGAAATTGCCTGTAACAGCTCTTGTTTATTGTTTTGAAAGAGCATTTAATGTATACCATATATTTTACTATTTGTCCATTACACTATACTATAGAGTATAAACAGCTGCTTCTGAGATACATCTGGATATTCACATCAACGTGAATGTGTCACTTACTAGACAGTGTCCCTATTGTGCTTATTAAGTGTACCTGTAGCTTAATTGGTATAATAGCCCACATACTGATAAATAAATATATATCTTTAATGCACTGTAAGTTGCTTTGGATAAAAGCGTCTGCCAAATGCATGAATGTGATTTAAATGCAATAAAATGTTTTAATTTCACAGTTTTGGTACTGCATTCCATTACAAATGCAAATGAAAGTCTAGTTAAGATAATTCAATAGCCTTTTAACTCTGTTAAAGAAACCTAGAACTGTTGCCAGCCGATCAGGTCCAGGTGATACACTAATTCAACATCAGATCTTTTTTTGTAGCAGAATGCATTGCCAAAATATGCATTTGGTGTGAATAGTTAAATCAAAGCAGCGGCCTGCTAAAACTCAACTAAACCAGGAACTCAGGTGAAATATTTTCAAGGTGGACTGAAGCTCCTCTTTAGTCCTGCAAGGATACAATCATAAAACATGCTTTTTGCTTGGTGCTTACCCTCACATTTAACCATTCCATAGACCTACCATCTGAGCCTGGATTTCTTGGACTGCAAAGTCAAGATAAGCAAACACGTTCAAGCTTATTCAAATGGGAAAATTGGTTTTGATCACATTGCTGGGATTTTTGGACGGTGGAAAAATAACCCCTTAGTGAGTGCTTGCCAGCCTTGGCACCAGTTCGATGAAGACATCTTGACTGAGCAGAGATACAAAAAATCTTCCACTCAGCCAACCACAGGTCCTATTCAGTGACTAACACAATTACACACACACCTTTTCATAAGGTCAGGGTTACACAAACATGTACATACGCACGCCTGCATATGAGCCCTCATATGCAGCTCTGTACTGTTTGTTCCTCTTTGATTACACAGGCATTTGTTTAAAAAAACCTCTTCACACAGACCTCACACACTGCTGGGTGAAAGAAACACAATGCACTGACAACAGATGCTCAGACCTTTGAGTGTGTGCACAGCATGATAATAAACTAAAGCTTTGTCAACCTCTATGTCAGAAATGAAATCTCACTTACACTTACACACATAGAAGCATAGACACACACACGCTTCTGGGTGTCTCTTTATCTCCATCTCTGGCCACAAAGAAGGCTAGATCAATAAAGCCCTTGAAATGAGTATACAGCAATATTAGAATATATTGTATATATTAGTAAGTTTTTTGATTGCAGACATATTACAGAAGCAGCAACGACAGCTGATTGTTCCCCCAAAACAAGATACCAGATCGCTCTCCAAGACGTTCACCTATTTTGTTCCTTCCTGGTGGAACAATCTCCCAGCCTCCACCCGATCTGCAGAGACCATCACAACCTTCGAGAAACATCTAAAAAAACACCTGTTTTGCAGACATCTGACTAATCCTCAATGCTTTGATGTTCAATGTGGAAAAAAAACTTCATGGTTCATGGTTTATCCAGTCTCTAGCATCAGAACGCAATTCCCACTTGTAAATGTAGCTTTGTAGTCTTGGCTTGTTGGTTCTTAGGGCAAAATAATCTCTCTCTTTGTAAGTTGCTTTGGATAAAAGCATCTGCTAAATGAATAAGCATAAAAGCAACTAGGTTCAGCAGCTGCAGGTAGCAAACAATAAACTGAAAAGGTATTCAGAGCTGATTTAGGCCTGGATACCAAAGAATGTATGAAAATGAATAAAGCCAAGTTAGTACTTACAGTACTATCCTACTAAACTTAACAGTACTGAGAACGAAGCTGCATTCTTGCTTTTTGGTAGGTGGGCATTATCCCATTGACAAGCTAATCAGCCAATCACAACAAAGTGATTAAATTTTCTGTACAGGTCAAAGGTCTCATTTGGCCTTTCACCTGTGTTTTGCCAATCCTTCCCTCACATTTACTGCACTTTAAGGTTCTCAATGAGAACAAAGTGAGTTCAATTGACCCTGTGTGGTTTACAGTATTTGATCTTAGACTGTGTCATGGCCTCCCTTGCCTCCACAGAAAATGCACCAATGCTGGGCAAACAGCATTCCTCTGAAAATGCCCAGATGCTGGGCAAACACCATCCCTCAGAAAGTGCCCCGATGCTGGGCAAACAGCATCCCTCTGATCTCATCACTAAACCGTTCATCTACTTTTAAATGAATCACACTTAGTATTAAATTACACACTGGGGTTCATTATATTTATTTTTATTTTACTTTACACAAAAATGCTTTGGCATTAGAAATAGTTTAGTATAGTAATAGTTTTGCCATACCAATTAAGCACACTGCATTTAAATAGACACACAAACACTTTGGCTTTTTCTACTTGCCAGAAAAAAAACAAAGGTGATTAAAACTTAAAAATAAACAGATATTCTCAAGATTAATTAAGATTAATGCTAAATTGAGTATGATGTAGTAATTATAGGATGGGGAGCTATTTTAATGTGTTGTTATTAATATTTTCTTGCCACACTTACTGACAAAATGACACCTCACACTGCATGATATACACACATGCAATCAGTCTAACGTTCTCATTTTAACCCACACGAAATGTAACTTTATACTCATAATTGGCTTATTTCACATTACAAAACGTATTAAATTAAAAACCCAATCAGATTTTCAGATTTGTCTTCATTACTAAATGAACGAAAGTGCGTTTTAACATGAATGCATCAATCATCTTATTAATGATAAACTAACAACATGTAGTTTAAATAATAGACGCTTTATGGATCTCTCCATACACTGTGGCTCCATAATTTCCAAAAGCATCTGACCCCTCCCCTCTGCATTGTTCTACTCCAATGAGAAATTATAATGTGTAATGTGACTGTGAATGTGTAATTAAACCAGAAATATGGCACCAGTGGAGTTTGTTGCAGACCAGATCCTCTTTCTTTGACTTCACCACACACTGTCTGAAGTGTTAAGTCCCCAAAACGTCCACCACGCATCCCTGCTTCAAGCAAAACCTAACACTTGAAGCAGAAACACGCACCTAATTACCAACCAGCTAGGACTGTCTGTTTGAACACATGAATGCATTTAGGCTTAAGTTATTTAAATGCCATATATTTTACACTCTGAAACCTCCAGACCTTCTCAGATACACGATTTTTCTCTTTGCTGGGTTCTAAATATTTAAAATATGTCAAACGTCCATTATCACCTTTTGCATCTTTTAAAAGTGCAGCTATTTCTTTATGAAATTAAAGTTTAACCTCTTTGCAGATAGAAAATATATTATATAGAAAAACATATCTATAATATATAGAAAACATTTACACACATATATCAGTCTAACCTGCTTATACTGTATGTTTAAGTGAAAACTGATAGTCTGAGATCTTAAGTAGAGGGTAATGTATAAAGATATGTCCATATGCCCATGAACAACTTCTTGTAGTGAAGAGCACAGAGATAATTAATGAGAGACGTTTCACAAACCCAACAAGATGTCACTCGCTATAGTTCAAATTTACAAGGAAAATCAATCCAGTCTTTGATCATTGGAGAGCCTTGGGTTGTGTCGACAGATTTTAACATTTTATAAAAGTTTAATGAATGCATGCACTATAACAGAGGGTTTCCTGTAGGATATCTCTTATTAATTCTGCCTGGACAGCAGATAAGGGGAAGTAGATACAGATTTGATTTGGGTCTATTTGTTGGTCTGGAAATCTGCCATATTCCCTCATGGCACAGTGTTCTGCATGCAGGGTTTTTAAACTGTAAATTCCATGTTACTAAACCAGTCTGGATCTGCAGAAAAAGGATGTCCGGATGAACTGAACAATGCTGATTGGTCAATGGCACTACGAGAACATGCACACTTCCAAGATCTGCACACTATCCTGACCTGTAACCTCAAAGAGAGCAGTCAGAGAATAAAAAAATTTCTTAAGTCTTGCTTCTATAATTGTGTAGTTATGTCATCTACCACCAGAGGCTAACTGGATCTTGCTAACAAGCCAAAAGTTTACACCTCGGTCATTACCGCTCACAATGCCAATGAAACCGGTAATGGAGGGTGACAAACCACAACCCAAAAAAGTACAGACCCACACATTTTTGTGCTCACATAACACACCGTACACACATTTCACCCCACAGTGTGACAGGAACCTGTACTTCATTAGAGGCTTTAGTTAAACATAAGATTACAAACTCTGCTGCCCACACTTCAGCCTGGAGTGTGACTGGACTGCTCCTCATGAGAGGTTTGCTCATGACACCATTAAGGTGATGGATGGTGACACTTGCCATGGATAGCAAGCTCATTTTGCCTCGCGTATACCGGAGGGACAGGAAAACCTGACCGACTTAGACAAGGTAGACAGGGTGGAATATATAGGCACACAATGAGAGGGAACAGTTGTGTTTAATTCATGGTTCTAACAATGTGACCTTTTCTAGCTATGCATCATTACACTAAGCTGTCCCGTACTGAGTGGGCTTTGTCATTTTACAATAGAGCTTTTTTGCTGGTGGATATATAATCCCCTCTGCTTTGAGCTGGTTCTCTGGAGGCTGCACATCTATTGAATGTATTACCAGTATCTTCTTTCAACATCAAACCACTCGTCGCCGATCATAGTAGTACACGCCACTCAAACAGCTTTCATCTCAGCATTCAAAGCCGTGGGGCTGCATATCTGATACAGTAGCTGTGCAGTAACATGCATATACAGAAAATGTACCGGGTGCCTGGATACTTTCCTGTCACAAGTTCAACCAAAACACCTCTCAATATTTTGGCAACATTGACAGTGGATAGCAGGAACTTTTGTTCTGTGTATTAAAGTATGCGTATATAGATTTTTTGATTTGCTTTTATATGATTTAGCTTGCCATGACAGAATTCTAATTATTGCGGCAGGACCAGGTTGTGCAAAGCTCATGCAAATAAAACCATTCACTTAAAACACATTAATACTAATACAATTCTACAGCATCAGTCGTTTTATTGATGAAGCTGTATGATATTCACAGGGTACATAGTGGAGTTGATTCAAAAGCAAACAGCTTGAATTCTATAATTATGACTCTTAGGGAGATGTAATGTTCCAATATGATTAAGGAAATTAAAGTGCTAAAGAGAATTTAAATGTATGTTATATGGCAGAGGCCTGACAAAAAATAAAACTTTCTCACATACCAAATTCAGGGTAATTTAGAGATCCAGATACAGTAATACAATTAAAAACTGTAAACACACACACACACACACATACACATACACACACACTATTCTGCTATTTGTCAAAAAAGAGCATATGTATGATATAAGCTTTTTTCCTCATGAAGACCAAAAATGTACTGGTATATATACAATACACACACACACACACACACACACACTAAATCAACATGATGAAAAGTGCAAGTAGAATATCATTTGGTTAGGAGTGATATGTAAACAAAATGTAAGTACCTTGTCAAGATCGCACTTCAGGATCTGGAGCGACTGACAGACGGCATGAAGGAGCTGAAGGTGGAGGTTAAAGATTTCCCACTGTCACAGTGAGAGATGCTTCAGGCTGGAGTGTGATGATTCTGTTCCTGACACTGATACTGATGCTCAGACACTGAGTTCTGAATTATCTAACACTTCTGTATCAGCTTTGATGAGTGTAGCTCGTAGCTTCATCGGACTGAGACGTTGGGCATGTCTCTTGTCTGCAGTAACATTAAGGTAAACAGGTTAACACATTAAACTGTTAATTTGAACAGTTTAAATCACTAGCTAGACAACTGTCATACCTAATAAAGAGCTAATTTTCAGTTGAATAACAACATGTCCCCCTCTCCCCACCTTTAGGAATGTCTTGACTATTTAAAAGTTTGTCACCAAACCATTTTTGTTGTACTTTTTGTTGGAAACAACACAGTCCATTACAGGGAACAATTTATGTGGTAAAAGTCTCATATTACCCCAAGGTCCTGGGAATTAGTCTTACTAAAATGAACTGACTCAGGGTCACAAGGAACAGAGGCGGATAAATGTTACAATTTTACCTGCATTTTCAGCCACAGTAAAAGTGTAAATGAGGGTTAGTCTACTGTACCGAGGAAGGCCTCTGAGATGATGCTAATGATCCTCCAGGCAGAAGCACATTAATTCTATTGAGATATGTGAAATGAAAGTCCCTGAGTTATAATTTATTCCCTGAATATTTGCTGCCTCAGAATGTGAGAGGAGATCTATGCTGTTCTTGTAATGGTCCTTTAGACTGAATGGAATACCAGGGCTGAGGGCCCTTGGAATACTGTGGAATAAAATATCAGATCTATGGTCTGTGCCAAACTGTGTCATGCTGTTAACTAAAGTTTTAGGTTTATTTAAACATACGCTAAACAAAGGCAAATATATTATGAACATTTTTTAGCTATTTTTGAACTCCAACAAGGCAAATCTGATCCTATGTGGCAACACAGTGCTGCCTAACAAATGCATTATGCATTTATACATTTTATACATTCAGAAATGTATGTAATGTTCTTCTTATAAAGTTCTTCTTATAGTCCTTGATGAGAAACGTCAAAAAGTTCATGACCCTAAGATGTATGTGGTAGCAATGACATCATGTCTCATTTAGAAAGATAGACAGACCATTAGCTTCATTCTTGCACGTTTCTTCATGCTGCATTCTGCTGTGTAGGTGGGTTTGTGACAGCACACGTTTGAACTGTGTTCTCTGAGGGACGTGACAAACGTTTATCATTGCTCTGAGGTCTCTCAGGCCTGACTGTGCTGTGAGACTTCCACATATAGATCCAGTTGAGGTGGGAGTTCCCTACTGAATTACACTGCTGATTTCACTCCCTCCAGCACAACACATCAAAACATAGCAAAACCTCACTGTTAACCTGTCTGTCTCCAAAGGAAAACTTTTCTTTTTTTCTATTTATCTTATCTTCCTTCAGGGTTGTTTGCTATCAAACCACTGACATACTACAGCAAATATTTGGAACACTACATACAGCATTATGGAATATTGGAAACATTTGGAATATTGGAAACATTTGGAACGAAAACTATTAAAATTATGAGACATTATTAGTATTAGTCACACAGTACCACAGAAATTCAGAGAATATCTATATGGTGTTGGAGACAAGACATGGGTATAAAACTTTAGATATTAAATTGATTTCTGAGAGGGTTTCATGATGAATTAAAATGAACTTCTTCATGATGATAAGCGCCCCTTTAATGCACAGAAAAAATCAATTATGGTGAATTGAGATGGAAAATTAAGGTGCACATCTTCTCACACGCTAAAGTAGGACTCATAATTCGAAATAAACCAACTTCCAGCAAACTGCTAACTTTACTACTTAAAAGTTTCTAAAAAAAAATCAAAGACATCCCGCAACATATTCCATCATCTCAAGCATGAAACTTTCCCCATAGCATCATGGGCAGTAAATGAGTTCCCAGTCATTCTGAACTAGGAGTCTTCTCCACGGAGCGCTACAAACGCTACGCAGCCCCAGTGGTGCTAATTATAGTCAGGATGTGCATTGGGACCTACTTAAAGTGATGATGAAGGAAGAGATGATCCACCGTGAGCTCACCTTTACAGCACCTAAACATTCTTATTTTCCAGCTGAATTCGTACCCATTGATTTTACATTATTTCAGATTGCCAACCCAAGAAACCATCTTTTGAACCTCATTCAAAATGGATTATGTAATTATCTTGTTTTGCACCGTGAATAAACAATGGGTTTCATTATATATGAGCAATTACGTGGAGGCGCG
Source organism: Ambastaia sidthimunki (assembly GCA_036877625.1). NCBI lineage: Eukaryota > Metazoa > Chordata > Actinopteri > Cypriniformes > Botiidae > Ambastaia > Ambastaia sidthimunki. The sequence continues at coordinate 2,066 of JAZGTK010007459.1, read as the reverse complement.
AGTGACTCTCCTGTTCTTAAAAACATTGCGAGTTGTCTGCTGCTTTTTACCATCAATTGCTGTTGTTTTGATTTGTTTCTGAACAAAACTGAAAAGGAATAATACACGCTATCACACTGCAACCATCATTTACCGTCTGATCAGCCAATAATTAGTTCATGCTTGATTCATGGCAGATCAAAGCTCTTTTGTGAGAACCTTGGGGCATCATGTAGGTTAAGATCCAAATAAGGATGCCCATCGATTTTGATGTGAATGCAAGGAGCAGCATTATTGACTGTAGTGGCCTCAAACTCGGTCCATTAGTTCTACAAATGAAGGTCTAAGACATTCATACGATCAATTTTTAATGTGTTCTCACCACTGAAAGATGATGGGGCCTGTTATCCCAGCTAACAATTTTAGGTTGTTGCTAGCTGCAGACTTTCAAATGATTGCAGCATTGTCTACAGTTTGGTCTCTTCATTGTCTCCCAGGATTAGGTGGAACACAGCAGAAAGACAGAATATTCATGATCTACACAGGACAGTTAATGGAACAGCAGCACACAGAGGACTAACCTGGCAGCCTGGCTACTTTCTGCAAGTCAAGAGAAAGTCATTACTGTTTTACATGACATGCACGCACAACCGCAACTCAGGTTTGCTCTCTTAGCCCCATAAGAGCTTTTCTCATCTGCCATTTTCAATATCATGCCTCGGGGCAGTTCTGATACTGTGAAATGTGCTGTGAAAGTGATGGGAGATCCCCTTCACTGCTTTATTCAGTACTGTGCCCTCCTTGGATGTCTAAACTAAAGTGGGGCAATTTGGAGACGATGAATTCTGACAAACATGCCATTGAATGGCCATAAATATGCAGTTAGGATATTAGTTCTGACATTTTCTTTTAATCTATTTGTCAGTCATGTGCTGACTGCTTTTTAATGACCTGCTATAATGGAATAAAGATTGCTGACATGCAAATGTGTTGGATTTTAACTTAGGGTTTTATGCACCTTGTAATATGGCTCCATGTTTATTGATATGGTGATGTAACATTGATAAGCTGAGCCCATTAGGAGGAACGTGTCTTGCAACATCCTTCTGTGATGGTGGTATAATCTCTCTATACTGTTTAATGAATATTGCACCGTATATTTGGTCATAAAAAATGCAATCAGGATGCCATCAAAGGAAATATTGAATTGCATTGGTGTATAGCTGGTGTAGTGAACGAAAATCATGCAGGTAATTACAATATGTATGTATTTAACATGTTTCGTTTTTAATTAGTATTTAATGTTTAAGGGTATTTTTTATTTTATATGTTTGCTATAATTGCAGCTATAGAAAAGTACTTTAACATTATGGAGATATTCTATAAATTGGTTCAATATATGTTTCAAGGGCATTACTAAAGGTGTCTTTGGAGGACACTTGATGAAAAACTATTAATTAAATTTAAATGTATTTGTAAATACACAGATTTGTAAATTTAATTAAATTTTTGGTGCATACAAAAGCATTAGTTAAATGACTAGGTCACAGAGAATTCCTAGGTTTCTGTCAGTTTCCTGGTTCACTGTGATTGTTTTATCTGTGTGTGATTGATGTTTCTGGTGTTTGTGACCAAGAGGTGCTCAATCCAGCAACATGTTATTTACTGTAATTAGATTTGCTGTAAAACTCTGTTACCCTTGTGATTTCTTTTGAATGTTGGTTTACTTGGATCGCCGCTGTTTTACTGTTGCTGTAAAAGCAACACTCAAAGACTGAATGTCTTTCTAAAATGCATTTCTTTCTTAGTTATACTTGATGGCTATACAGCAGTAGAAAGCAGGACATTCTAAATCTTCTGGTCTCTGACATCTCAGACAAGCATCAGACATCTTTTGATACTCGCTTTATCTGTAATATTTTTATTTTGGTTTCACACTTAATGCTTGAGACAGAAACTAAACTGTCATAAACAGCACTGCTGAGATCTTCTCAACAGTATAGCAGGAGGTTTTCTTGAGATGCAAGCCAGTTAACAAGGCAAAACTAAAGTCTGTCCTGGGTAAGTGGATGACTGACCTTTAAAAA
>JAZGTK010007458.1:0-10038 GCA_036877625.1 Ambastaia sidthimunki | reverse complement strand
CTCCATCTTCTCCTTCACTTTGCTCCATCGCTGCTGACCATCCACGTGATAATCTGACAGCAATTCAAAAAAGTCCTGCTTGACCTGAGAAAAAAAAAACACAGCAACATTCAATTACGGGGTGTCACACACGGTTATAGATGTGGCAATGAATCAGAAGCAATGGGATGCAGATTGGAACATCCTTCTGTTATAGAAGTGATTGTGTTTTCTATTTTTACAATCAAAAAGTATAATGTTTGGTGTAATGTTTGGGCCTGTGTGATGCAGACTTGGTCATTATGGTCACATACCCATTAAACTTATAATTTTCCCAAAGCCAGTGATTAATCAGTGAGAACTGCCACTATCCACTGCAAAGCTTGAGAAAGCCCCTAAACACCACCCGATTAGTGTTAATACAGTTTGATAATCATGGAATTAGACGGGAATCCTCTGGTGAACCCACCTGATGAACGCTCCCTCCTAACCTACAGCCCCCCCGCACAGGTGACATTTCACTGGCATTAATGTTTGATGGCTGACCTTTCCCTGCCAAAGGCAATCAGCCCAGACTCTCTGCACTTAACCCCAGCCACTGAGACACTGAACGTGTGGACCAAACCGCAGGACAGATTACAGCTCATGAACAACTTACAGACAGAGACAGAGAGGGAGAGAGTGAGACTAAGACTGTCTCTCTCACTCTCAAAGGCCCTGTTTGTGTATATGCCTGTGCAAATATGCACTATGTTCAAATTAATTGCAAAATACTGTAAAAATGACCACAAGATATTATGTGTCTAATGTTGAAGTGTCGAGCTAAAGTTTTTGTGTGCACCACCTACTGAGCATTTTGTGTTTCTGTTGTATTAAATGTCAGGTAAATAAAGGGTCACTTCTGTAAAGTTTAACAAGTCTGACATCTAAGCTGCAGGTGGAATCTGAACTTTGCAGGGCTCAACAATGAGAACGGTCCAATGAGCCAGTGTCAGCTTAAGAGATAGCCAACTGACAGTGTGTTACCATTTTAATCAAGAATGACTTGCTACACTTTTTGAAGCATCTAAAAAACAATAAAAATTGGTTGATTATTCTTGCTAAATAATAATAGTTAAGCCCTGGCTTACAGTTTCAAAGTAGTTTCTCACCTTGTCTCCTCGGTTCTTTGAGTTCTCTTTTTCCTTCTTTCGGAGAGCCATCATAAATTCAGTAAATATGGCTTCTCTGTCCTTCATCTTCTCAACACCCTTAAACCGTGAATCCTTAGCGTGTTTGACAGCAAACTCACTAAATGTTGTTCTGTGAGGTTAGAACAAGGCAGTGTTTGTTGTGAGGTGTTCAAGTAAAATCATGTAAAGTTTACACAAGACAAACACCACTGAAGTGAAACTGATAAACGAAAGAACGGTTAACATTAGTGACTGTATCAAAGTCAGATTAATCCCAACAATCCTTGTCGACTAACACCTCCATGTATTTACCTGACACTTAGTTTAGCTTCCTCTAACATTTTCCTGAAGTCGTCTTTGACCTGCATGATTTTATTCTTCTTTTCCTTCCTCTCCTCCTCAGCACGAGTCTTCACGTACTGATCAAACACCTGCGGAGGGGACAGCAGGCACGTGAGAATATGAAACACTGGCATGAGTGTACAGTATGAAGTACAGTATATACTGATGCCTACATGTTTTGTGGACATTGATGTATTTTATTGAGGGTATTTTAATAAAGGCAATCCCAGAATGCTTTGCACAGAGCTCAGAAAATCCGTTTATCCAAGACGGCAGGTCAAGAGTTACAGATTGTATTTAGGATTGCCACACCTTTTTAACCAATGAATTTCTAGAACTTAGTAAATTCCCATCTAAATGTATCCCTTAAATACATGTATTCCAAAGGATCTCTATATGGAATTGGATTAGGATTCTTCCTTTAGAGGGTAGAGGCCTGTGTAGGCCGCAAACCTGGTCCCTGTCACGCAAACAACATAAACATGACATCTAAATTCTAAATGACATCACAAAACTGTGTGTGTGTCTGTATGTGCACCTGTTTCCTCTCTTTGGGATTCAGCAGCAGATATCGAGGATCAAAAACTATTTTATGGAGCTCTTTCTCCCAGGTAGAGAATGCCGAGACCTGGGTGAAAAAACAAGAGACAGAGATGAGAAATAAGTCATGGAGCCTCATTAACCCCTCACCCTTAATTAGGGGCATTATAACAAGGAAAGTGTTGGGTAGGTGAGCCTCTCTGAGCCTCCTCCCCCCTGTGGTTCTAGAGTGAGGGTGTGTAGGCCCAGTGCTTTTCATCCTGCATCCCACCATCCCTAATGAATGACACACTCGACAGGTGGTCCTCAGCTTCCTTCTCGCTGCCTCTCAGCCCTCTTTTCCCACCCTGCTAATTGGCACAACGAGAGGGGTGTAATTAGACGGGGGCTGATCGGGGGCTTTTTTTGGAGCAATGGCTGTATTCACTGCCATACGATGTACAACGAAAACAAGGAGGAGGGGGAAAGGGTCTCGCCTTGATGACGAGACCCTTTGACTGTAAACGTGCCTTTCATCTTTGGCACGGGATGGTGAGGCAAAGGCCAGACAGCTCTTGAAGAGACATATGCACATAAGCAACATATGCGTTAATCCATATTTCATAGTAGAAACATCAAATCTCATGCCAAAGGGGGGGCTGAGATGTGAGACTCTACTGATCAGCGACTCTGATCACCTGAAAATGTCAGGTGAGTATTTTAATGAGGCTTAAAACAAACCATAGGTTTAACCTTTCAGTCCAGAAAGTGAATAAATAAACTGCCCTGTGCAAATTACGCCCAGCCAGATCTACTGGCAGCTGTCCGTTGTCGAGTTATTAAAAGTCGGGTTATGAAATAGTTTGATTTGTGCTATTTTTATATATACTACTAGTCAAAACTTTCAATATACCTACTCATTGTCTTTTACTACTTTCAAATGCTATCAAAACTATAAAATAACACAACTAAAAGACATGTAATTATGCGGTGACCACGTTAAAGTTTGTCCATCAGTTTTTTGTTTAAAAATAAAGAAAAATTTGTTCTATAGCAAGTACATAACGCAGCATTGTTTAAAACGCTTCCTTTACCTATCCCTGACTCTTATAATAATAAAAAATAATACGCTTATAATAATAATTGCAGCTTTAAACAAACCAAACCTCTCTTATATTTTAGCTTCCACAAAGTGGCCATTTGCCAAGATTACAGCTCTATACACCCTCAACTATATGAGATCATCATGGGATGCTGTTTATATGGTACTGAAGAAGCTTTGAAAGAATATTTGTAATTGTTATGCTGGACACTGGTTGGTTGCTTTTCATTCACTATCTGGTCCAACTCTTGCATTAAAGAAATTAAGTTCAAGTTCATGTAAGTACATGTGTTAGCGTTTTACCCCTCGCTCAAGCAGCATGTCTTTAAACTGACTCATCCGGGCCTCCTGAGGAACCACAGCTCTCTCACGTGCCGCCTTTAGCTCCGCCTCCATAGCCGCCTCCTTCTCAGCGTCCACTTCTTTGTCCTCTATTCTAATGCATGCGAACAAACACAACCAATGATCAACTTCTGACATGAATGCATCAGGTTTAACAGATTCATTAGTGCGTGTTATTTAAAAGGTTGTCTTTGCATTCGGTCATTAAGATGTAAGAACTTGCTAAGCCTCTGAAATGACTTTTCTTCACAGCTGACAACACCTAGTCGATATTTTAATTCATAAATTTCACATTACAGCTGTAAAATTAAAACTTTGGTTTCATGCCGATTTTAATTGAATCTGGCATTTCTCATAATTTGAGAAAGAATGAAATTAAAATAATGAGCAAAATGAAGATTCTCACTTTCTTTTCTTGGTTCTGTTGGGCTCATCATCGGGTATATCTTCAGTCAGAACAGGCTTCTGCTCATCTTTAGCCAGAACTGTGTCCCGGGACACACACACATGCAACAGAAGTTTCAGACAGCTATTGAGAACTTGTTGAAAGCAGTCTGACATGGATAGAGAGGAGCTCATGCTCACAGCTGACACAAAAAACACTGAGATTTCTCCACTTTAAACTGCAGTGGTAAACAACAGACACTTAAGAAAATTAAGTCAGACATTTTGTCAGTCACACACCTCCCACAATAAAATCCTGTTTCCTATTGCGGCTTATATTAAATGTCACGTTTGTTAGACTGACTTTTATTTTGTCACTTGACACTGGAAAATGGTTAAGATGTGCTACAATGTGGGTTATCCCTAAATATTTGCAAATAAAGTTAAGAAAATTTTATTTCTCTGTGTGCTGCATTCAATAAACGCAAGGTGATAAAAAGGGAAGCTATGCCATATTGAAGCCTTCAGTTCTATGGAGATGACCTTTACCTGGTTTGTAGCTGTTGTCCAGGCCTCTTTTGTGTGGAGGTTCCTGAATGGCTTTATCGACATCAGCGCGACCCACCAGCTCCTCTGGCCGCTCCCACATGGATAGACGTGTGGTGGGGTTATAATAAAATACCCGTTCATCACCGGTCCACACCACACACCTGTCACACACGTTAGTAGAGTCAAAACATGTAGTTGGTTTCATATACCGTCACCTGCACTCAAATGGCCTGAACTGTACATTTACATATTTGACTGATGCAAAGTGACTTAAGGTGCATTCAATTTATACACTTTTTTTATCAGTATATGTGATTGCTGGGAATCAAACTCGCATCCTTTGCAACGCTCTACTAACAGAGCTAAAGGAACACTGATAGCCATGAAGTCAGTTATCAAAGTTAACAAACATTGTAGTGAATTGTTGCCTACCATGGTGTGCCAGGAATGGGTGTTGTTGCTATGGGCTTTGCCTTTTTTGCTGCTTTCTGCTGATCCGTCATCTCCTCCTCTTTCAGTTCCTGAAGATGAAATGCAGATGAGGTCAGAACCTTCAATTCAGACCTTCAAAAATTCTGAAAACTAGGTCTGTCTCTGACCTCTTTCTGTTCTTTTGGAGGGTCAATTTTTGGGCTTCCATCTTCCATGTCCATGATTTCAACATCAATCATGTCCAAAGTTAGATCCTTGACCTTCTCGTTCCCCTTTTCTGTTAGGAAGACATGGAAAGGAACATCTGTAGGATCTTGATTGATAAGTGTAAACACTTGGGTGTATTTATGGGTAAGGACTTCCCAAACACTAGCTCCATCTGACATTGGTCAACCAGACAAAATCCAGACAAAAAGCACCTGCAATTAGTTAGGCTGAGTGTGTCTGGATGCCCAGTCAGAATAATGTTTTGATAGCACCACAGTGTCCATTATTTACTTCAGGAGAATCATGGAATCAATTAACCTGACAAATTACAAACTTCCAGCTTAAACAAGCTTATACATGCTTAAAGTTCAGTCATAAATAAATAATTTACTAATTATTAAGTTATAACTAAAGAATTTATACACCAATAATTTATTTAGCATCATAATCACCAACCTCATTGGACAAATATGAGGATAATTTAAGTGATCGTTTTCATTTCACTACATCAGCTCCTCAACTTCCTAATGAATACACTTCTCAGTCTCTAACCTGTCTTTCTGAGTTCCTCAGGTTTGTCCCAGGTGGTCTCCTGTGTGTGTTTGTTGTAATAGTAGGACTTTCCCTCCGGGGTTCTGAACTCAGTCCAGTCAGTTGTGCCCAGACCTCCAGGCAGTCCTAAGGGACCTGATGCCATCGCCATTTGAGGAGGCATCATGGGCACTAAGGGGGGTGCCATGCCGGGCAGCATACCTTAATATTACACACAGAAGATCAGAATCTGTTCAAAAACGTTACTCTTCTCTGACACTCTCAGACTGACAGAAAATGATCTGGTTTGTTATATTAACAATAGAATATGGCACTAACAGTTAAATCAGGTTGAAAAGAGAAAAGGTGATATATGAGGTAATACTACTAAAAAAAGTAAAGTTTTAGTACAGAAGAAAAAAGTAACAATAGTCCACTTTGAGCACACTTTAATGGGACTTTTATTAATATCATAAATGCTATAAATGCTATCCCATTTGTTAAATAAGAGAGTACGACATTGATGCATGCAATGAAAGTACCACAACATCGGAAGAAAACCATTCAAAAAAATAAGAGACACAAGGAATGAACACAATTACGACAAATCACTACAACAGTGTTATCTAATGGTAATATCTGAATTTCTACAGCTGTTTGCAATCTGGGTTAATGTCTAAAACTCCAATGTCATTGTTGAAAGTTATGACAGCCTCAAATGTCTTGCTTGTTCTAACATCATTCAATAAACTGTTAAGTCAAAACAAGTAATAAAGGGTAATGTGATGCTGTTAAAACAAACTAATTAGGTCATTTTAAACCTTTATTTGTATGGTGGAAACAGAGGGGCATCTAATTTGAATTAATTATATTCAAAAAAGCAAAAAGATAAGCACAACAGTTACTAACATGCCATAATGGGGAGGGCATTACCGTTTTTGGTGGGAGAGATAGTCTTTACATAGGGACAGCTTACTATCTGCATCATTGCTACACCTGAAACAGCGTATAAGCAAGCAGAGTGTTGGAAAAGAGACAAAGCACTTTCACACATGACACCCATTAAAAAGCAGTAAAATTGCCATCAAATTGATGGGAAAAGCGCTTTGATTTTAGTGTTTGCATTTAGAAATGTTTACATCTTTAAAAACATAAAGATACCGTTAAGTTAACGGATGAAAACGGATGTAAGTGTGAAAGCGCCCATGCACATGTCAACGACTGCATCTGGGTGTAAGTACAGTACATAACAGATCATTTATGATGAAAATGCACGGCTAGGATTATCCTACACTGCTAACTGATACAAGAACGGCTTGTGTTGGATATTCAGTTGAATTCTGGTGATAATATTTGCCTATGTGCAGATAAAATTGGTAAATTACTGCCATCTATAGAAACAAAACATCACTTCTGAAATACTGACACTGTTGCGGTAAAGTCTGCATTTATCATTTCAACACTTCCTGTTTTCTATCTCCTGCTATCTGAAATAATTCCGTAAGATGTTAGTTCAGTCATTCGAAGAGCAGAGAGGAAAAATGTATGTCTACTACATACATGCTTTGAATAGTGAGAAAGACAAAAAGACAAGGATTCATAACCAGACCAGGAAACAGAGGTGAGAAAGGCAGTGGCAATCTGGAAGAGCAAAGGAATTCCTAACAGGGTTCAAAAGTCCGACCTACCGGGCATTGGAATGGGCATGCCGGGCAGAGGCACTCTGAAGGGGGGCACCATGACAGGGGGAAATCCCGGCATTGGAGCTGCGGGCTGTGGCACAGTATGAGGCAATGCCACCGGCAGGGGCGGTGGTCCTGTAGTCATGGCGACCGTAACTGTTGGGGGATTGATAGCTGGTAATGGGGCAGGCATGGCACTGGGGGTTGTGGTTACAGCGGATGACATCTCCATGACTTCTGGGGCTACAGGTCAATCAAACATGACAGGCAAACTCTTGACATCCACACTGAAGCAAAACTCAACAGATATGAATAATACTGTCACTGAGCAAAGCAATTTAAAGAACAAAATAATATGGTGGACAAAAATAAATATACCTATATATGACATTACAACAACCAACCAAGTAATTGTGCTTTAGTATGACATTTACCTGATGCAGGTGTTGGTAGGAGGGGTGAGGAGGCTGTGATGCTGGGGGAGGAGGTGGAGCTCATGGCTGTGGCAGGGGTCTGAGATGTGTGTGTGGTGGCAGAACTGCTGGATGCAGCTGGAATATTGGGGGATGAACCGGGCCCGGCCGCACCTCCACCTGCCGCGGCTGCTGCCTGACTTAGCATCAGTGGACCCAGCTCAGCCTGTTGGATCACCTTCACCCCCTCAGGCTTCGTCCAGGCTGACTCCCGTGTACGTGCGTTATAGTAATAAACCTGAATGAAGAACAAATCACACAGATGAAGACTGGAATCAGTTCCGAGACATTTTAACACATACATTTAACAATAATCAATGTAATTATCCAGGAATTAATCATTTTCAATGCAGGGTTTTTATTGTTAACTAAAACTAATATTTATATTAACTGAAATACAACTATAAATACTTGCTGAAAATTGTGAACTTATTCAATTTATTGCCAAAGCAACACTACTAATTTCTATTAAAACTTAAAATGATTTAACTTAAAATAAATAAAATTAAATCTAAACTAAAACCTTAACAGCAGTATAAAAAAACACAATGACAAAAGCACATAACAAAATTGCTAAAACTGAAACTAAAATTAATATAAAAGTTTTTATTTTTATATTTTTAGTTATTAAAATATTAATAAAATTACAATAAAACTGAAATAAAAACTAAAATAACTATGTAACCATTCAATGCCACCAGTGCAACCATTCAATGCCACATGAAGCAACATTGTAAACTCAGATGCCCTGACTGAACTATGCCTTTAGGCTATACCTTTCCTTCTGGACTCTTGTTCTCCACCCAGATTTCTTCTGCAGAGGACAGGGAAGGTGGAGCAGGAGAGACTGCAGGGGGAATTCCTGGTGGGAATATCATGCCAGGTGGAGGTGGCAGGGATCCTGCTGGTGGGGGCATGAATGGTGCTCTCTTAAAGGACAAACAAGAAAGATCATAATGAAAATACCACTGTGACCAGAATGCCTCATGCTTTAGTTCTCAATTAACACAAAGTTGGGGAATTTTGAATTTACACATTAAACATTATGTTACACATACTTGTAAAGGTGGGGCACCCATGGGTGGGGGCACACTGGGATCAAAAGGAATTCGTCCAAAGGGAGGTTGGGCAGAGGGTGGAGGACCCCTCATCATAGCAAACGGGGGCACAGGGGTGCTCAGTAACGGCTGTCTGCGGGACGTGGGGTTCGCAGGAGGAGGAGCAGTGGCCGGAAACCGCAGTGTTGGCTGTTGAGCCATGCTGATGAGTGAAAAATATACAATATCAAAAATATACCAAAACAATATCACACCATTTACACAACAGCTGCTGAACAAAGACAAATAAATGTGCACAAAACTTTTGCATATATACATACAAATAGACGTAGATATAGCTTATACTACTTTCTAGTAGCTGGACAAATAAAAATAAAGAAATATCTACAGGAATAACAGTGCATCTAAATGCTGTTATTGTGCCTATGTTTTCAGCGAACCAACTGACCGAGGCGAAGGTTAAAAATGCTCAAACCAGTATACAGACAAAAACATCTAATTGCATAAATAAAGAAAAGACGAATTATACTTATAATAAATTATTATTTTACTCGAAATGTAAAATATAGTATAAAATCTACACCTGTTAGCGGCAAGGCCAACGCTTTCTGTTTCTGTGTGCTCCGCCATTACTGAAAAATAATAAAAGTTCCACTTCCGGTCTGAAAATTCAGCCTAAAAGAAGTTAATATTCCACGAGACTGATTACTAAAGCTCACATACAGCGTTTAAAATAGCATAAAAGAGCAATTGTGAATTGTAATAGACCTTTTAAATGTATTTTTTTGTGTAAAGTAATATGTTCACTTTTCTCATTTTTACCAGCATTTTATTGCTTTATATTCGGTTATAACAGTTTTTGTATGATATATTTCCCTTTTTAAAATGACTTTCCAATTGTTTTTATTTTCAAACTTTTATTTTGGAAACAAAAAGCGACAACTTACTTTAATGATACCGGAAGTACACAAACGCACAAGTCGCTCACGTTGGATTTTGTCATGGACGGTATACACGCTCGATTCAAAGAGAAAGTGGGTGATGTGCTGTTACCAGGTGATGTGTTCACATTCGGGCTGTCTGAAACTGAAGACGGTCATGTCAAAAGCGAAAAGATAATATGCGGACCAGGGCTTCGGAGAAATGGTGATGAAGTTCAAGTGTGTAAAAGTGGAATTCTGCGCCATAAACATCCAAACCTCTACTGGATAGATTCTCAACAGAGACGGGTGAGAGACTGCAGTCACACAGGTTAAAATATAGAAA
>JAZGTK010007457.1:0-19366 GCA_036877625.1 Ambastaia sidthimunki | reverse complement strand
GCCCACCCAACGTGCCACTGGAGAGATGTGTATCTGATCTCATATGTAGCCTGTCCTGCTTCCTCTGTTACCACAGAAGCAGATGTTATCAGCTACAGGCGTGTGTCATTTTGATGCATTTATCTTTGAAAATGTAAAATTTGAAATGTTCTGCATTAGACGTAAACTAACAGCTACAGCAGATGAATGTTACATGTTTTGCTTCCAAGCTAATATTGTTGCTGTTGTGTAACAGAGCCCCAGATAGTTGCAGACAAGTTTTTGTTAGTGATTTCCAGGTTACTACAGTGAGTTTTTTTTGCACATGGTAGACACTTTTATCCAAAGTGCATTCTTACATTCCTTGAAAATCAAACCCATAACCTTGGTGTTGCTAGCACAATGCACCAGCTACAGGAAAGTGACAATAAATTATAGCTACCACACTAGCTATACATGCTTCATTAAGCTGTAACCTGTTAAAACATTTAAATCTGTTAAACAGTCTTTTCAATGTTTCTTCGGTACATATTTCAATGTTACATATAATATATTTCAATGTTTCTCCAAAGTACATTTCCGGTAGCAGTTAACTTCTATCTAAAACCATTACTCTCTTTTTTGTTTACTTTGCTGTTGTAATAGCTTCATTGATTTTTTTTTTCAAGCTTTCATGTGTTTGTTTCTGTGTTTCTGAGGTAATGTTGCCTAAATGCCTTTCCGAAAAGGAATTCATCTGTGAATGTATGTGGGTTACTGGACATGTGTGTGTACACAAATACACTGTACGTGTGGATGAGCAAAACAGCAGGAACCCATTCAAGCAGCCTGCAAGCTGCCACAAATTGTATTTGTACCCTACGGTCTGCATTCAGTCACCTGAGGTGAACCATGCTAAGCTAAGGACAGCTTGCTTGTTGAAAGAAAGCAACATTGGCGAGCAGCCCCATTTTGCAGCCTCTTCAACCCCTCCAGGAGTTTTGGAACAAAGCCACCCTCAGCCCCACGCTTCTCACACAATCTATAAGTGGGCGACAGATCTTAAGCCACCTGGAGCAACCATTAGCTGGGTATGACTCCTCTCAGTGATAGACCTGGTAGCTGATTCGCCCTCCTGTGCAGTTCTGCAATTTGAGAGCATCTTTACAGGAAACATACACTCCTACAGCATGCCATGCTGGGCAGTTAAAAATGGCCCTAAACTTTAGTGTTAAAGTTTTAATGCGTCAGTCACATTTTCCTGTAGAGTTCTGTACAGATACTGCTCTCGTATTGGACGTTTGGTGTAATCACAGCCTCCAGTGCAGTTTGGTTTTAATTAGCACTGCGTATTCCAAGAGGCACCTCCGCAACCCTCACTCAAGACTATTGATCAGACCTGAGGTCGCAACCCGTGGCGCGCTGGCTGCGGTTGCTTTAGTGAAACCCAGTGAGAAGGTTTTTGTGACTCAGCTTTAGGTCACATCTGCAGGGATAGAGCCAGACCATGTGGATCAATTCTGTAGTTTCAGAGATTATGTTCATTGATTTTAGCATGTGTACGGCTGATTCGTACAGAGAACAGCTGATGCCATACTGTGTTTTATTTTGTGCTTGCAGGAGCAGAGGGGGCCGTATTCAGCAACTCAGTGGAGACTCCACACGTGAGGGCCGAGCCCTTCAAAGAATTACGGTAAGAGCATTGACAACAGAGCATTGTTACATTCTTATTTCTGATTGGTTGTTTTCAAAGCGTTGATTCATTATCTCTTAATGTCAGATTTCCAACATTCTTTCTTAAATGTTTCATAGTTTCAAATAAAAGGACAATGCAATTTTACCCCCTCAAAAAAAACAGTTCAATAAAACATTATACAAGTGAGAAAGATAACTCAGTTTATTAAAAATACTTTTAATATCTTTCAGTTGCAAAACCTGGAAAAATTGTTAATTATGACAATAGAAATAAGCACACCCAAGTTCTCAATTTTTCATCATGGCCGCATTACCACCCCATGTGTGCATTAATTTTGAAAAGCCTCCACTTACCTCTATGCTAAATAAGCAAAATGCTAATTAGTTTTTCAAAAACAATGCATGTTGTAATCTAAAATAGTTCTAAACTACAATAGATTAGTTCAAATTTAAATATTAGTGAGCCTAAATATTAGTGCTCATATGAAATCCTAACACTGTCGCAATGTTTCAAAATTAGGAACTATCATTACAAACATTTTTGTTTCTTAGAAAAGTTTTTTTTGTAGAGCCGCATCAGCTAGCATTATTCAAATCATTAACACTACCTCTTAACTATAGTACAGCTGCAAAAAAATGTTGCATTCAACGACGTGCTAGCACGCTGCATACGGAGATGATTGCATGTCGATTACAATTTCTCACACAGAGTGTAATGATCAAAGATTGCTTGAAAAACGATTTTTTTCCAGCTAGTACTGCACATGCCTCTGTCGAGAGCTACAAAGCGGAGGAAATAAAGCATGACATTTGTGCAAATTCCACTTAAAAAAAACTAAATTTAGCTTTACTTACGTCTGGCTGACAGTAGATTATAGAGCACCTTTGTAAGATGTTTCTAGTAGTGGAGGGGAAGGGTGGGTTCATTTTGGATTACCGCCTTTTAAATGCATTATTAACAATTGTAATGACAGGAACAAGAAACATCAAAACAGGAAAAAAATTGAAACTTTTTATACTCTGCATATAGAAGAAAACTGTATATTTTATTGATGTTTCTATAGACAGTTGTCATGATGTTTGTATCTACCAATAGTACTTATATACAAGGTACTGAATTAACAAAAATGTGATGTCACTGCTTTGTAAATATTTCACCCAAAATGATTTTCGGTCACATTTATGTGAACTTTCTTTGAAACTCAAATAAGTACATAAATACAGCAAGTAATAAATAAGAATTTACTTAGCTTTTGTAAAACAACAAAAGTTTATAGTGATCAGTGTGCTGTCAAACTTCATAAAGGTCAAAACAAGAATCAGAAAATGGTGCGATGACATCATCACAGCCAAAACATGCTAAGTAACTAAACACAACATGGCCTTTTATAAAATTTTGATGCTATCTTAGGTCACATGAATTTAGAAGAGGTTACATTTTGTCTGTGACACAAGTGTTTTTGTGTAAGTGTTTTGATGATTTTTTTGTACTGGTAACTGCATGGCAAGAGCTGTTTACTGAAAAAAACAAGCACAAAGGTTCGGAACAACATGGGGTGAGCTGTTTCTTTAATAGCTAATAAATGCTTTGAATACAGTTTATGTTCTATGAGAGGCTATCGGGAGCCTTCACCTCAGAGTCTAAATAAAGACAAATGTTCTCTATTATCGCAAGCTTGCAGAATACATTCAGATACATTGTTTTAGCCTTATTATTGGTCAGTGTTATGGCAGAAAAGATGAGAGGTATACATTAGACCGATGTCATTGTTGTGTTATAATGGCCCGGATAAAATTCCAACCTGCTCCGGCATGACGCTTTCCAAAGATCAGAGCGCTCATTACCAAAGCTCTCGTGAGGATAATCACTCTCTCCGTTTGTTCTGAAAGCTCTGACCGATTACGTGCAATTTAAGTGTTATTTTCTTCCTTTTGTCTGCTCCAAATGTCACAACAAAATATGTCGCCGCTTTCTATGCAGCGCTCGAGGCCCGTTCAGATAAAATGTTGGCACGGTAAAGTACGTTTTCAACAGAGGTAAAACTGCTCATTAACGCAAGCGCCAGATCCAAGCGGTAAGCGGTGTTGTGTGTCACGAACAAAAGATCGATTCACGCGTATCTGGCACCTCCCTCCACCACGCAGGCACTCTTCCTGTGCTGATCGATGCCTGGATGCTCATCAAAATCTAATTACAGTAGATTCTCATTAACTAAAACAAACATGTGAAGCGCAATGCCAATACCCCAAGCAGAAGGCGAACATGAGGAGGAGAATGTTGGCAAGAGGGTCAGATATGGCAGTGAATGCACATTTAGCAGAAAATAATGACCATTAAATGGCCTGTTGGGGAACCAGTTCCTCCAGAACCATCCACACACAGTACTGCCTCATTCCTGTCTGTTCTGCTGATGGAGCAAACAAAAGTGAGGCCACCGGCACAGACAGGTGTTGCGGGTTATCAAGCTTCCTGTGATGAACAAGGACAACACATTGACAGCCATCAATCACAGTGAGGGGAAACTCTGAGGACACAGAGTGACTTCCTCCTGCACACTAGTGAAGAAAAGTATGTATTACCTAGTCTAGAAGAAACCGTTTCACAACTTAAATATGACACGTTTTGAATAGAATTAGATTGTAATGCGTTAACATTGTATCTTTACCTCAGAGGAAGAATAGGTGTCATACTATGATTAATGATTTATTCATAAAATGTAGTGGCTACCTTACAGATCCCTGTCACTGATAAATCACTTTTGCAAGTTGTATGTTGCTTGCAAAATGTTTGATTTTGTTAGAAGTGCTTGGCTTTTACTTTTAAATATTTGTCTTATAATATGTTTTCCCAGACACTGTAGTTAAAGTATCTGCCAGCAGAGGCTGATTGCACCAAGTTAACCAACAAAACCTTGACAGTTTGGGGTTTAAGTTTGCTAACATCTTTATGCAGGTTGAGGTTTTGGAGGCTGTGTAGTTGAAGGCTGCAAAAAAAGTGGCTGAATTCTGTTGTGGCACTTTCAATGTCTTCAGATGGTTCAGAAGTGGTCTCCCTATAGGATGGTATTTCTTTAGTCTTTGAGTAATGAGCCCCCTGTCATCAGCAAGTTTGTATTATATGTTTTGTATATTTTGACTGATGGTTGACTCATACAACTGTTATTTTTTCCAGACGTGATGTTTTTCAAATTCCAGCTTTTTCATAACAAATAGGCTAGATGTTTGAATGTGACATTTTGACCTTTTGTCTTTATATTACTTTCCATACACATACTGCATTATGTAGGCAGAAGTAAAATTCAATCTTTTCTGAAGTTCAAGCTGAAAAAATTGGCAGGTAACAATTTGGACTTCTGCTGCTGTTTGGACGCAACATTTTTGTCCTTATAATGTTACGTTGTCATTGCGGGTAACACGGTTTATTATTCGCTACTTTTTACATAATGCAGAAAAGGAGAAATTATTACAGGTTTGAGACACCAGACTGTGACGGCTACAGATTGGCTGAACCGGCGTGAAAAATGTGCAGTCCATAAAAGAAGGCAAGACAGTAAGAAGAAAAGGAGAAAGAGGCATTCAGCGAGACAATAAGCCATAAAGTATATTTTATAGTGTGCGTATGATTTAACAAGAGAGCTTCTACACCATCTCTTATCTTTCCTGTTTAACAGCCGTGTCCATTCTACTTCTGCAGCTTAAAGAGCCGGTATTATTAAAGCTTTGCATTTGGTTGTGGCGTCACAGGTCGTGACCCCCTGGTGAGCTGAAAAGAGTCCAGCGTTGTCTCGCCGAACCTCATTGCTGCCTGTTTTTATGAGAGTAATTGGGCGGAGGCTGTGCGTCGTGTTCAGGTCACAGTCACCCCTGGGTCCTTTCATTACAGACGAATAAACGAACTGAGAATAATCAGCTTAGCCAATGGTGGGCTGGAAAATTGTATCCGCAAGCTTGAAATGCTCACAGGTGAGGGTGCAAGGTTGCAAAAAGCGAAATGTGTGGAAATTAGTTACACTGCTGAAAATTGGTGAAGGCATCTATTTTCATCTTCATGTTATTATGTGTGTTTTGGAACGAGGTGCTCAGGTTGGAAAGGGTCTGACAGCATTCTGACTGATATCCATAGTAACTGATGTGCCAGGTAATGAAGGGTTATTATGGCTAAGCAATGCTGCTAGCGGCCATTAAAACATATGGAGAAAGTAATAAAAATGTGCATCAACTTACTTCATCTTCCAATTTTCTTTCGAAATTGGGTGTTTTTCTTGTATGTGCTTGTAATTGTGTTGTAATTTTAAAAAATGTTTCTGTTGAAGGCTAACTTTCAGAAATACAGAGACCACTAGTGAAAATGCTTCTGTTTTGCATTTTGTTGTTCAATGTATATTATCAACGTAACAATTTGAGGGAAAAAATGCTTATTTTGTTTATTTATTTGATGATTTAAATATTTGATAAAGATTCCCTGCGCTCTGTCCTAATAATTCTCTCAGACTCAAGAGGGGGCAAATTAGATTTTCCCTTCGTTTTCATTTTTGCAACTAATTAGTGAACTCCTTTTCATACTTGGTAGGTGGCACTGCAGTGTGACCAACAGGGTGTTGCCTAATCTGTTTAAATTTGCCTTTTAACAGCACCTGTGCCGCTGTGAATCCACTTTGCTGTGAATGGCGATATCTCACAGATGCTCAGTTTGAAATTCAATAAGATGAATGCAGGGTTCAGAGTAATGAAGGACACTTTGATGTTTGACCAAGCTAATGATTCCAATTTTGCTCCTATTTGTTTCATTTAAAAACCAAATGGTCTTTCATGACACAAGGCGTAACAGTCTGAAACCTTTTTAGCGAATCCATTCAGACCGCCGTTGCCGTAAAATGATTAATACGTCTCTGAGCTGCTGTAGGATCCCTCATCTTGGCTTGTTGTTACTGCTAATTTAAATCAGATTGGCCTCGCTTTGATTCATACTGTTCCACATTTACTTCAGTTTCTCATCTCCTGTAAAATTAACTTAACAAATCACTGTCTTTTATAATGTGGGTTTTGCTTAAAAGCTCAGATTTGCAAAAAAAAAGGATATTAAAAGTATATATTTTGTTTATTTCATTTTATTTTGTGTTCTTGTCTCTCCCTAATTGTATTATGTGACAATAGTCTTATTTTGTGACCAGAAATATTTGGGTTGATGGTAACTCTATTACCTAATCCCACAATTTATAGTTAATATACATTAAGTATTTACAAGTATTTATTTATTTTTATTCAAAGTGTCAAATGTAATTTTTTAACTATTTTTCAAATTTTTAAACTCCTCCATCTTATTTTTGTAGTGCAGAGTTTAAGCAGTGTATCTATATTGAAACTGTGGGACATCTAGCCCCTTATTCCTTATCATTCTCAGTGCTTCAATATTTAGAACATTTCAATGATCTCATTAACTGAACATTCAGAAATTCTCCCCTCACATCACATTCTCTGGATGTTCTCAAAAAATCTTTCAATTACACCTGGTGATATGAAGAAAATGGCATAAATTACATTGTCTGCCGGGAATCGTTTTCTTTGCCAAGTCACGTCCACTTTGAAGCACAAAAGAAATTCTCATCTGCCTCATTGCTGTAACAAAATGAAACCATTAATTTAGTCTTGTGGGCTATTTTCTTCTGATTTGAAGATGGTCATAAGTAGAGAGAAATTCTAATTTGCAATGTATCTTCATTTGCTTAGACTGGAGTCTCCCACACGCTCACTGTACATGGAGGCCCCTAAAGGTGTGAAGATAGAAGCAGACGCAGGTGATTTCCAAGCGACCTGCAGGAGCGATTTGCGCCTGGAGTCAAAAGATGGAGAGGTAATGGAACCTTCATTGTGTTCTAATGCTGTTCATGCCAATGGGCCTGATGCTGTAGTTAATCTACTCTGTGCTGTGACACCTCCATCTGCTATTAGC
Source organism: Ambastaia sidthimunki (assembly GCA_036877625.1). Taxonomy (NCBI): domain Eukaryota; kingdom Metazoa; phylum Chordata; class Actinopteri; order Cypriniformes; family Botiidae; genus Ambastaia; species Ambastaia sidthimunki. The sequence goes on along the minus strand of JAZGTK010007457.1, from coordinate 11,763 downwards.
TGTCATCACAACACGCTCTCCATCTACATCCATATGTCTCCTTCTCATCTTCAAAGGGAAACGGAAATGGAACTAAACGCTTCACTCAGATATCAGTGATTAAACATATACAGACTGATTATGCTGTGATAAATGATGTGATGATCACCAGCAGGAGGCACAGTTGGAAGAAAAGGAAATGTAATGCATTTTAAATGATCACCATATGTTTTTAAATTAATGAAACAAGTATTTGTCGTGACATGCTGAAGTGTAACTAAGTGGAAATTCCCACTCCAAAGTCGAACTCAAAAACAGTAATATTTCATAAGCCCATGGTTTTGCCATGGTCTTACAGTCAAAAATTGGGACTCTTTCTTAAAGGGATACGTCACCCAAAACTAAAAGTTTTCCCATCATTTACTCATTCTTATGTCATTCCACTTACTGTATTACCGTACCTACTTTCTTCCATGAAACAAAAATAAGAAACAAATTATTTACTGATAATCCCAGTCAGAATTTTTGTTTTTATGTGAACTGTACTATTAAGCAAGGGGTCTTTGAAAAGTATCTCCCAAAATGTGCTAAAATGGAGGACATTTGTAGTGATTGCTACGCTTCTGGGTTTTGCCATTAGACTTGCGGATCGACTACTCATATATATATATAAATGAGCAAGTCATACTTCCCCAGGTCTACACACAGACTCAGTCAGGTCAAGGGATTCGGCTTGTATGAGAACTCTTAGTCTAAGGTTATGCTTTCTTGACTTTCACTTTACCGTCTCATATCCTGCTCCAAAATCCCTGAGCACTTTCATTTGTCCTTCTTTCAGCAGACACCTTCACCGGTTCTCAGAGCCCCCTTGACAATTCTGCCACAATTAGTCTAAAGGTTTGCACATTAGCCGCCTCAGAGTATAAAAAAACCCAGTCGCTCAGATTTGCTCTGTAGCAGATGTCTGGGGAAGTCAGCTGAGACCCCTGCTTAAAACGTGTTTCAGGTCATTTGATGGGAATGTTTCCTTGAGGCTGTCAGTAATGACTCCCCATACCTTTTTATACCCCGACTAGCTCCTCTCCCAGCCTTGGTAATACATGCTTTCTCAAGAGTCCCATGAAAAATAGAAAGTGAAAAATGAGACGGGTTCAGCCTGGGCGAAAGGCTACAGGTCTAACGGAGACTTACTGGAGTGCTTATGTCACTGGAGCTGTTATGATTGGTTGGATGTTAGAGATTGGGGACTTGATGAACAGTGTGTCAGATGGGATAATTTTCTCAAAAAAATGAAAGTGTTGGTTTGGTGGTCCTTAGGTTAACAGAATTTTTTTAGACGGTAAAACTTAAAGATTGTGTTCCAAAACCTAATGAGCTGTCTTGCTGCATACATAGCTGTAGGCTGCTATCTTCTAAGGCAACACCATAATCATTATGGATGCTGTGTAAATGACTGATTCTCTAGGCAGCATCTTTGTGTGCTACATATTACATGCTGTAAATACTGTAGTGTGCATCATGGGGTAGGCAATACAATTGATTCCAGTATAGTTCAACATTAGCATGTTGCTAAACTGACAATGTGATACTCCAGTAGGCATATAAATACATAGCATACAATTTATTAAAAAAACAACCAGCTAACACATTAAATTACAATAAATGCAGTTAGAAACAACATTTCTGTTATGCTATCCGCCATGTTGGTTTTATTTTTTAACAAGCCCCATCTTTGAACATTCTAGGATGGCCCTTCTTTGTAAAATAATACATGCAATGCTGTCCTGAAATGTGACCTCAAAAAAGTATTTTAGGCAGCATAATTAAGTAGCCTACTTTAACAAAAGCCTTCACGTCTGGGGCGCGTCTTGGCAGCGTATGTTGGCACTGTCTCCTCATCGCTAGGTCTCGGAGCTGAGCGTATCTCTAACATTATATAAAATTATTGAACGTATAATGTGTAGCTAGGATAGGTATAATGTGAAATGATGAAACATTTCAGATTCTCCATCCTTCTCTCTTTAGATCAGCTTGGATGCCAGGAAAATCAAGCTCCTACGCCTGCCTGAGGGAAAGGCCTCCACCTCTGGAACTAGACAGACTGTGTTTGAGGTGTGTGTCTGTCGCAATGGAAAACTCTTCTTATCACAAGCAGGAACTGGCTCGACTTGCCAGATCAGCAACAATGTATGCCTCTAAATACAAGCTCACCTACACAAACACACACACACACACACACACTACTGTACACTTGCACCTACAGAAGATTATAAAGTTCCTTTCAAACAATTCAACTTTTGACCAGAACTGAAAAAGGATTTCCTTAAGATTTGTGACAATACTTGGGAGTCACATTCGCTCTGTTTGTAAAACAACATTTGAACCAGATACTTTTGAGGTGATCACCAGAAAACAAGTCGACATATGATGACATCGGCCAATCAGATCCATATCTTGCATTTTCTCTCTTTAATGTCAGAATCAATCTATTTTTGCTGCCATTTCAATAAAACCAGTACTGTGGACGCTTTGTGTACTTTAAATTAATATAACATTTCTCCTCTTTTCTGAAGTCAGTACTGTATGTAACAGCATATCACGTTGTATTATTCTTCAAGTCTGTGAAATCACCTTTTATCTGGCAGACACTTCAATCCAAAGTGATTTTTGGCAGATACAAATCATTGCTATCAGTATGTGCATTTCTTGGGATTCGAACCCATGACCTCTACCAGCTCAGCTACAGGAACGCATCTCCAGCCATTTTCTGCAACACATACCAACCTGATATTTTGATGGGAAACCTATCATGATGGTGATCACCTGTATCTAAACTGTGCTGGGTTCAAACCGAGCACCCACTATGTTCAAAAAGAAGAACACTGCCTGTGCCTTAATTCAATGCACTCGTGGCAAGAAGCACACTTCACTGGCTTTCATTTACACAAGGACACTTGGATTTATTTGTTACTTGCCTTTTGCTCCATCAAGTCTACTTTTTTAATTATGTGAAAAATGTACTGACACCCAATGACCCCAGTTACAAATAGATTAACTTTTTGCCAATTAATCGGTTTAATTTGGAATGGAGAGGAGAACATTATCCGTCATTTGGATTTAAAGTTTTGTTCTCCTGTTTTTTTGGGGTTGGCATGGAATGAAACCAAGTTGAGTTTGGGAAACATTTTCTTTGCGTGTGTGTGTGTGTGTGTGTTTTGAAGCCTGATAAAAATTATTCTTCTGTACGGTTGAAAACAAAAATGTGCTTCACGAATCAGTGACAAAAAAACAAAAGTGAACCTGTCATTATGTCATGAGTCTGTTGAAATTGAAAGATGGCGATTCCCAGGGTAAGCAGTGATTGGTTGGCATTGTGTGAAACGTGTAAAATGAGTCTGATTTTATCATCCATCAAATAACCTAATAGGAAAAAGGAAAGTTGAATTAAAGTTTTATTCTGAATTATATCAGTTTTGATCATAACCTTTCTTTTCTGTCTTTACATAGCTTATCTATAGCTATGTGTCATATACATTGAGGTCCAAAATCTGAGACCACATTTAAAATCTAATATCTGGAAATCCGGAAAGACTTAGAAAGATATTATCAACATAAGCTTTATGCCATAATAACATTAAAATATTTAAGATTCTGCACTTATTTTAGGTCACTAATCAAAATTGTGTAAAAATGAACATTCACAATATTATTATTATTATTATTATTATTAACAATAATAACAACAACAATAATAATATTAGTTTGATTTAATTGGTTTATTAATATTATTATAGTTTAAATCAACAAAATAGAAGCATCTTTACAAGTGGTCTCAGACCTTGGACCCCACAGTATGTTTGCATGTATGAAAAACTAAAGTGGTCCTGTTAGACCCTGTGAGGCACACGTGAATCTTCTCTCCTGTATAATTACAATAATTTCACACTCCAATGGGTAATATCCCATTGAAATAGAAAAAAAATCCCTTGATATAACTAATGCGATTCTCACTGTAACTCATTAGCACTGGCCCACTAAATCTGAAGCAATGAGGAATGACAGCTGCGACCGTTGCATTTTAAAGCTAGCGGTTGTTAGCATCCTATTAACATACTAAATGCTGTGGGTAGTGAAAGTAGACAAGACACTGGAAATGCATCACAGAAGAATTTAATCATATTGATTCTCTTGATTTTTCAGGAGAATTTTAAACTTATGTAGTGTGTGTGTGTGTGTGTGTGTGTGTGCGTGTGTGTAAAGTGCTTAATTGTTATTGTGACTCTTGTGTGATTCAAAAAAGGCAGAAGTCAAGGACAGACACAGCAATTTTTTTGTTTTGGTTTAAAGACTCTTGTGTGATTCAAAAAAGGCAGAAGTCAGAGATAGATTCGGCAACTTTTGTAATTTTATTTTAATGATGTGACATTGCAGCAGAGAGCAAAAACATTACATGTATTTGTTTTTTTGTTGTTTTTTTTCCAATTTTTCATATTGTATCTCCCTGTTTTGAACAGCTCAACTAAAAGCAGGACTTTAAGATGAATACGTGTGCTGTTTGATGTGCCCATTTTTTGTGCTAAATAAACATTTTCTCTACAGCCATTGTGAGTTTTCAGGAAAATATTTAGCATTTAATTTCTCTTCCTCAAAAAGATGCTATTTCTCAACTATGTGTATGTACAATTTTGTACAAGGAGCACAAATGTTTCTTATATTTTTTGATAATAAAAATATCAGTTCAAGTGTAAGTTAGCTTTCGGTGTGTGACAAATATACTGGGTCAGTCTCTCATATATATACGTTTATGTAAATATAATCAGAACTTTAAGTAAACAGCTAATATTAAATCACTAAATGCCTTGGGTTAAAACTGGGGCTCACTTTTTGGGTTTGATATATAAATATGATGCATTATATGGTCAGTTAGACATACACATTTTTTTGTTGTCCACTTTGCCAAAATAAACGTTTTACCATTTGTTTGACATATTTTGTTAAAAACTGGAAAATCATTTATTTACATTTTTTTTGGGGGGGTGGGGGGGGTAATATTAATGATAAAAATCCTCGCACATTCTATGCAAAACATATGTGGTTGTAGAGAGAAATTTATTGATGCAAAGAAATATGTCGGCTGTCTATATTAAATTTATTATACCTAATGTATACAGTTTGTATTTATGACTTGAGTTTCAACATAAACTGAACCAATAAACTTGATTTAAAACAAAAAGTGGATACATTTCTTAAAGTAATACAAATGTGACAAGGTTTACACAGCACACAATGTGTCATCCAATATATGTCAATGGAGAAAAGTTGCCTGTTAACATACAATGCCTCATTTCTGTGTGGTTTATTAACCAGTACATTGTAACCAGTGGTTTATACTGGGATATATGAATGTCTAGGCATAATGTTAAAGGATTAGCTCACTCCAAGAATAAAAATTCTCTTGTATTTCCTTACCCTCATGGCATCCCAGATATGACTTTTTTCTTCAGATGAACACACTCAGAGTTATAATAAATATATTCTCTTCCCAACTTTGTAATACCATAGAATTTATAGTGCTGTTCTGTTTGTTTACATGAATATGTGACGTATTGATCTCTAAATACCCTTAAATATTAAACTAATAAATATATATTTATCCACTGGAGTGGTTTGAATTACTATTATGATGGATGGATGCGTTTTTCGGGGTTCAATTACAAAGCTGGGAAGAGACAGGAATTTATTTAATATAACTCAGACTGTTTTAAAACAGTGTTTCAATTTTGGAATTTTATGAGTATTTTTTATGTCTCCAGTAAAAGAGACTGAGGTAATATTGTTGGAAAATTGGCCATGTTAAGGTGACAGCTATTAACATGTTCTGTGTTCAGGCCTGGTAACTATGGCAACCACACGGGAACTGATTTCCTGAGTGGCACTAATGGCAAGAATAGATTATGGAATAGATAGAATTCTTGCTCACGTTGCTAGAATGTCAACGGCATCTTTAAGACTTCAAAAGGCAATAGTTTATTGAATCCTACTGAATTACACCTAACAACAGTTTTAAAAATGCAACAGTGAAATAAAAGGGTGTCATCCACTTTAAATAAGTAATCATTTATCAGACACATTTATCCAAAGCCACTTGCTTGTTTCTTGTGAGGCTTGAACCTGCAATCATTTGTATTTATTTAGACCTTATTTTTAGGTACTATGTCATAGCACCCACACATCCAACCTGTTACGTATTATACTGTATGTAAATACCTTTAGTTTAACTTTGTAACCCAAAACTATGGAAAATTGCTGACCAGACCGTTACAACAGCAGAGAGTCAAACTCTTTGTAATTCTTCACTGACAAACAGCATCAGTAAGCATTGATGCGTTCTGTGAACCCCACCCTGAACTTTAGCATTGTCACCCACTAATTATTTTAGCCGATGCATTATTCATGAATATTTATCACGCTTGATAGGAGGTTGTAATTGTGACTTAGACCTCATGTAAATTGCATTTAATGTGCAGTCTGCCTATTTTTAGAGTGCATTATTATTTTAATTGTACTGTAGCATCCATTCCTGAAATCCATTATTAGTATAATTGTAACTTGTATGTCTGTTGCATGATTGCTTAGAGATTGTTTAGAGTGGGTTTCTCTCTCTCTGTTCTTCTTCTTAGATCACTTGAGCGATTTCTTTAAAGCCTTTGGCCCAATTTGTCCATAAGTTGTTCTCTGGCACATAATTGTGTTATAATTAAAGCATAGGATTTAAAAAAAAATAAAAAAAAATACACATATACATATAGGACCTGCTACATTTGGCCTATACAACAGATCACACTGTGATTATTACTGTATCCCACAATGCAATGTACTCAATGAACTTTAATTTACCAGAAGAAAAATGAACTAACATATATTAACTGCCAGTCAATAATGTAACACATTGTTCATCATGTTTGTTTTATGTTGTGTTTTTACATACTGTTTGGTTGTTGGCAGTACATAGATTCTGAACATACAAACATATCCTTGGAGTTATTTCTGTAAAAAGTTTTTCCGATGTATTTCTAAAGATTTACAGTTAGCCAAGCCAATGCTTGATGTTACTGGAAAAACTAACGCCAAGGTCTGAACAGAAAACTGGAACTCAGAACAGCAACAGCTTTATCAAGTAAACAAGTCCATCACTTCTAAATCTGTTACACAGAAAGACTGGAAAACAAATAACTCAGCTGCCATGATGTTGCAATTAACGTCACCTCGGCCATCACTTACCATTAGCAGTGTAGATGTTCTGCTCAAGTCTTCAAGCTGTCACGGACTTACACTTCTTACTTGTGATGTATATTAATGAAGTTTACGCTGCTTGAGTTTAACTGTTACACTGTCTGAGTTCCATATCTAACCATCTCATTTCATATTGTATTCTACTGTTTGCGTGATATCTCCAGCCCTTTATGTTCTTCATGGATGGCTTGTGTAAATAAATTGATTAAGTTCACATTTATTTATCTGGCTAATGTCTATGTCCAACGAGGCTTATTGCACATTCAAGATATATGTTTACCATTGTGTGTGATGGCAGGGTATTAAACCCATATTCTTGGCGTTGCAAGCCATGTGGTTCGTCACTTAAACTAAGTGCTTTAAGATGCAAAATTTCCTGGAGAAACATCAATACTTAAATACTCTGAACAAATGAAAATGTTAATATTAAGTCTCCTGTGGTTTTATAATGATGCCCAATAATGAATGGCCAACACTTGTTCAGCGAGAGTGAATGCTCAAGTTTAGCCCAAAGCTTTCAAAACAGTCCTCTCAAACACATGACAACAGGGTCATCCGTAAGTGCTTAATTGTGTTTATTTGGCTTTTTGTCTCTTTTTAGGTTGCTGTTCACCACAATAAGAGATATTTTCTCCTTTTAGCTGTTTCTTTACAGTAATGGAAGGCTAATCACTCTGTAAGGAATAAAAGCTATTGGCTTATATTCCTTATGCTCATGCAAAAATACCATTTGCTTTATTGAGCATATTTACAGATGCATTTTAAACAAACCAAATACAAGTTACAAATAAAAGACTGAACAAATTAAGATCTTAGAGGATCTGCACCAAAAAATAAACATCTGTCATTATTCATCCTTATGTCGCATCAAACAGGAATTTTCACAGTTGCTTCCACACAACGATACTTTAAAGTTACTGTTAATGTCTTTTAAGCTCCAAAACATCCGAATAAGACTTATGCCCCACTGTATATCTAGGTCTTCTGAAGCCAAAAATGTTCAGTAATTTGTTAGCACTGAAAATCTATGTTTAAGTTTCTGTTTCCGACCTGTATATGTTCCTAGGAAAATCTATGAAATTATTCAACACTAATGCACAATACGCTCCAAAGCCAGACAACATCAACATTGTTTTGAGTTAACAGGGATATTAGCTGGTTTGAAAAGGATAAAGAAACAGTACCTGGTTTCTATGTGATATATCTGTTTCATTCACCACTTACCATAGAGGCTTGAATGTTCCTAATGTTCCATCATTAGAACAAACACATAATTGGTCAGCAGACTGGAGAGATTCAACATGCAAGAACTAAGAGGCTTGTGCTAATGGACTTGTAATATTTTACCGATAATTTCATCATTACCAAAGGTATCTTTCTACAACCACTGTGAGTTTTCCGAGTACCAGAACATTTGTGGGTTTTAACGATTTAAACACACGCTCTTGCAAATCGGAGCAGAAATCCAATCAGCAAGACTATTTGGTCTTTAAATCAAATCCTTCAAGGCTGAATGAAGCATCAATTAAGCGGATCTGAGGCATTATCATCCATATGTCTTATGTTTGTTCCATCTTCCAGGCTTTGAGATTAAAATACAAGACGAGCACAGAGTAGGTGGGACATTTCCTGGAAGTATTACGCACTTCATCAGAAAGTCATTTCCTTGTTTTCACTCCACACTCTGTTTCATCTCTGTTTATTACCAGACTAATCAAGAAGTTATAAAGGAACTTGTGAAGGACAGAGGCGATGCCGTCTGCTGCTGTTTATTTACCTGCTTCAAGTTTTCCTGTGAGCTCTGCTAATGTCATAAAGCTATTTGTGATTTCGAGTAGAGCCGGGGCGATTCTTGCAAATGGACTGTCTGAGACAGGACGCGGTTTATTTGTCACAGGATAATCAAAAAGGCGTCAACAGCTGTGTGTGCTGTGGGTTTTATTGCTGAAGCTATAGTGCTTTTTTGCTCGTGGCATTGAATTATTAAAATCATCACAGGAAGTGTAAACGATTTCATTTGGAAATGCTACTGTATTTTACCTTGTATACAACATAGTATGTAGGTCATCAAATATTACAGTACGTGAATCTGTTCTGATAAAGATTTGGGTATATTTACAGTGTACTGTACATACAGTAGACATGTTTCATTAATTGATGTATTCAGTCGTTTGCAGGGAACCCTTGAATTCCATGTAAACGTTTGGGATGGTTTTACAACTGAACAACATACTGTGTCCTCATAACATTTGGAACGTTGTATCAAATGTCTCTCATTTGACTCCTGGTCACATTTAAAATGAATTACCAACTTCAAATAAATTAGAATTGATAATAAATGGGAGCAATTTATCACAAACCAATTTAAAATGTTCAAGCACCCAAATTATTTGGTATGACCCTTGTTCTTTTGATGTATCTATTTATTTCACACTACATTCTTATTTATGAAAATCATTTCATATTTTAACCTCAGTAATTATGAAGATGTAAATACTTCATTTGTACAGATGTACTTGACTCATAGAATGATAGAGTGATATCACATCAGAGCTAATTAGCGGATGGCAGACCGTTATTAAATCAATTTAGCTCGCATGCTGTGTATGACGTGAACTGTGAAATCGCTCGACTAAATGCAGTCATCACAGATTAATTTCATTATCATATATTTCACATCAAAACCAAATGCCTGGATAAACAGGTGTCGTGCTTTGGATCATCAGTCACCGATCTGATGCACATCTGCGTGACCTGGCAACCGAATGATTTCTCAACAGAGTGTGAGAGCATTTTAGACACACATGAATATTTCTTTGATGTTGGTGTCAATAACATTTTAATAATATTTTCACAGTACCTTTGTACATTTTTAACTATTACAAATCAACCATGTTTATGAATCACCGCTTTAAAAATATGCGGCGTGTCAACACACTTTCTGCGTTTACTAGTTGTGTGCTGACCAGCAGTCCTCTATATTAATTTTATTCTGACATGGTGACAGAATGTCTCGTATACTGAGACATTGAGACAGTCAATTTACAATTATCATGTAAAAAATGAAAATCCTGAGACTGAAATGTTCTTGTTAGCTTATTTATAATGTTTCCATGGTCTTGTTAGCTTGTGTTGGATGTGTTTTATACATGTTTGCCCTGTTAGTTTAATATATAACTTTAATTAGATGGTGCAAGGATGTGCTATTGCTAAAGACATTGTGCCTTGGTCACCGTGGATGGTCAGGCTAATCGAATATCCCTGCTGAATTCTTCCTTTTATAACGGTGTTTGTATATAAAGGGATCAGAACTGAAGCTAATAAAAGCCTGGTTTTAAGTACCAAAAGATAGATTAACAACTCATTTAGCTGCAGCAATTAGACTTGACTTTGAATGGTGAACCGAATGCTTCAGAGGAGAATTTTAATTTAGAAGCTGAAATTACAAAGGGAGCATCTACAATTTATACCTGTTTACACATCACAAATGTTTTCATGTTTAAAGGCTCTGTGAAATAATTCCTAAAATAATGAAAATAATGTTAAATAATTCTTGTAAAACAAACAAAAAAAACAAAACAGCTACACTAGTTCACAAACTAGCACAAGCAACCTTTTTGAATCTGAATTACGTTTGTTATTCACACTTTTGGGCTACTACCATCATATACGTTTATATATGTTATTAGCACCAATAACCAGCAACTTTAAAAGTGTTTGGTTGAAGTCACCATGCTTGTGTGATTTCTGCACCATCTGAAGACTCTTGAAAGAAAGATTCTGAATGCACATTAAAATTTGGGCCACCTTTTGGCCTACCAATAGGGGGCAGGATTTGATTGGTCAAGAAGACCGAGCTTAACAGGATGTGTGGTTACATCAAGTTCATGATGTTCAGGTTCAGAAGATGTGAAGTCCTGTGTAAATATCAGCTCTGCTCAATACTGGAGGATAAGTTATGAAGAAGTTTATTATTATTGTGCTTGCAAGCACTGGAAACAATTCAATAATGATGTTATTTAATACTGTCAGACATGCCTGAAGTAAAATTATTTTATTCTTTAATATGCAGCTTTGAACTAAATTTAGCATCTTCATAATGCATTCCGTTCACAGACTTCACAATAAGTTTAAAGAATCAAACTTGGGGCTTCTGATGACATTTCCTGCAATTTTTATTTAAAAGTTTTTATTTAAAGGTAAAGTGTTTGTATTTGTTTTACTTTTATGTAACAATACTTTCTTCTACACCAGCTTAATATGCAGACAAATATAAATATGCAGACAAAAAAGTTAATTTTTCAAACCAAACTTGAAACATCGTGGCTATGAAGCGCTTTTAAAACATTTTCATTTGAGCATTCCAGTTGGTCCACACACAGCCAAACTGACTCAACTGATGTTGTGAATTTAGGGCGGGACTACCTGTCTGACCAACCAATGCCAGATGAGGAGAGTGTTAGAGGATTCAAAAAAATCATGCATATTTTC
>JAZGTK010007456.1:0-19366 GCA_036877625.1 Ambastaia sidthimunki | reverse complement strand
ATTGCAAACTGTTCTGATGTTCTGTTTAAAGAACTTTAACACAAACACTTAACAGAGAAAGTAGTTTTTCTTATTCTTGAAAATGCAGTTTATCACTTTAATAATCCATGGTTTATTTTTTCATTGTTTCCCCTTGTCCATTACTGTCCCTGTAAGACTAAAAATAGAATTTGCTTTTCTTTATATCTCTAGCAAGTCTGAAAATGATTACTGTTTTGACATTATATATCCAGACAAGGATATGGTGACCTCACTCACTTTTTTCTGGCTGGGTTCAAGCACATATGAAAGGGCAGCCGGTTGGCATTACTCAGAACTCCTGCTGCCTGAACATTAGAGTGAAGGGTCGTAGTGGAGCTTCATTTGTTTAACACAGGTTACTCTCAGTGGGTGGTTTTTCCCTTGGCTTGCTCTGAAAGACACATCTAAGAGCATGAGAGAGAAAAGGCCTGGAAGTGAACTGAAATCTTATTGCTCAGAGGTTGATCTTTCATGTCTCAGGAGGTTTACTGGGTAAGTTCACCCAAAGATTCTGTCATCCTTTGCTGACCCACATGTCATTCTGAGCGATCTTTTGTGGAACACACACAAAGAACACAAATACAGAATATCCAAGCAGCCATGTCCTGCTCAGTTTATTTCCAACCCTAATCAAACACACCTGTCTGTAATTTTCAAATAACCATGAAAACCTTGATTATCCGGGGTCTCCTTTTGCTCTCCTTTAGGGATATGTTTACATGACATAATACAAAAATGTTTTTAGCATTTTTTTGCATACAGATCAAGTCAAAAAAAGTTTTTTTTCAGGCACCCAAAATGCTGTTGACGTATAAATGATTGTCCAATTTTACTTTAGTTATTTACTCACTTTGATATGATTCAATCCTAAATTTTTATGTAGAGTTAAGTCTATTCATATCTTTTTCTATCTATTTTTTTTTTCAGCACTGTGCTGAAAAATCTGTTATGTTTGTGGGCTTTATGGTCTTATCTGGACCCTGATCTGGACAGAAATAATGTATGTAAAATGTAAACGCTACTTTAGGTGAAATGTTACAGCAACTCACCTCAAAGAGATTTGTTTAATCTCCCTCATTTCTTGGACTGGGCAATCAGATAACGGCTCCTCCAGGGCTCACAGTGCAGGTTTATTTTTGTTTTTTTGGATCTGTGCTTGTATCCTCTCTGCTTTGAGGACATCTCGGCATGGAGGAGAGGAGAGACAGAGAAGAATGTACCAAACAGAACAGGACCTACAGATGCAAGCTACAACAAAAGCAGAACTCCTTCACGTGTGGTTACATCTTGTTTAAAGGTATAGTTCAGTCAGAAAAAAAACTTTGTGTGTGTGTGTGTGTGTAGTGATAGGGATCTATATAGGGATTACAATTACACTGGGATAGGGACTACAATTACAAAAAAAATGCAATAAAGGAAATAAAGGATAAAATAACAACCAAATAAATAAAATATAAAAACACATGTAACACAATCATACAGGTTTGAAATTACAAAGGCATTACTAATTAATAGCAGAATTTCCATTTATGTATGAATATGAGCACATCTTATCAAGTTTCAGCTCCAGTGAAAAGCCAATGATATATAAGTGTGTATCACACTTCAATGAAATAGTATATGTCAGTTCATCATTCAGAACATGTTTAGGCTAAGCCTAATTTTCTGACTTTATAGTTCCAGCAAAGCTCAGACATCTGCACATGACAGCTTCATGAATTGATATTGTTAAGAATTTCTGTATTAGCAAAATTACAATTATGATTTCTCACTAAATCTACAATGCATTCCTATGTGGAGCAAATGTGTATAGGTTATTTTCAATAGCTGTTGCCACCTATCTAAAGGTCACAGTTTAAAGAGTTTCTTTGATCTTTTGAATTCAATGTAATAAGTAAAGCATACTGTAACTTACAGAAACACCATTTATTAAAACTGAGTTGCACAAACAGCACTTTCTGAAATTTCTAGGGTTCAGATGACAAAATTTTAAACATTTGAAACAAAAACACACATATACACCCATTAAAGTGTTCAGAAACATGATTAATTTTCAGTAATCAATATGGAGAAAGTGTATTACTGTAATCTTGTTTTATGCATATTATGTTTTGTAAGTGTGTCACTATATACAGTAGGCTTTGGAAAAAGGCTTTTGTTGAATGAAAAAATTAAATTGATATTAAATCCAACACCAAATCTAAAAGTGCTGCACAGTCCTGTTACAGAAGCCGTGAACCCACTGCAGAAAAACAAACAAAAAAGCATCCTATTAAATGCTATAGACCAAACTAAAAGAGAGAGAGAGAGAGAACACTTTAAAACATAAAACAGGTATTGACACAAAAGAAAAAAGTAAACTCACTGAAATAACAAAAATTTTTAATAATAAAAAGATGATCCCAGCGATTCCCAGAATAGTTGACTCCCACAGCGTTTGGTAGCCTTGTTTTATTTTTTGCAAAATCACCAAACTGGAACAGTTACTAACGTTAGAGGAATGTTCTGTGTTTGTTGGGATTAACATGATTTTTAAAGAAAAGAAATTCTATTTGTTTAAGAAGTTTTAATAATTAAGGTTTGTTATACAGAGCTTTGTTTGTCCATAATCACTCTTTGATCATTGTTTAATTCTCCCAGCATGAAACATGCAAACAAATTAGCATAAGAACAGCTGCAAAAACACTGCCCCTCAAACCAATACACATATCTCATCTAAGGTTGAGAAGGGACGGTCCTCATTTTTTGGTTATACAAAGTTGATCTAAAAGATTTGATGTTGACACTGTATCAGATCTGTCTGTCTTCAGTCTAGCCATGCTTTGGTGTGACAACAGCACCATCCAATTGTACAGTAAGAGAACATTCTGCTGTCTGCGTGTCTCTGTTGTGTTTGAGTCTGCTTCACTTTACTCACTGTTCTGTTATAATGTACACTGATCAAACTCTTTCTTCATCACATTCCTGCATGAGTCAGGCAGGTCAATGAGCTGCCATGTGTTTCATTTTTGCTCCACCTCTGGTTCTCATTGATATTACAATAACCAAAGAGAAGATGAATGTGTCTCAATACAGAACACTATTCGAACACTTTCCAACAATCAGAGACAGATGTTTGGCTCACAGAATGCCTAAAGTTATTTATCTTCATCTGTGAAAGTTAAGTTAAAAAGCGTAATGCCAGTTGAAGAAGCAGCTTTACCTGTCCTGCAGCTGTGAACTGTGACCAACATTGTTTGTGGGAGGTGTAAATGATAGGAGATCTATTGGGGACCCTTGACTGGAGGATCACACGGCTTTACGACTGCTGATCAGAGGTCTGTGTGTCTGCAGTGCTGAAGAGACTGGTTATGGTTTAGTGGCCTTTATCTGGAGCATTAATCCTGCACTGGAGCCACATGGAGACAAACCTTCCCTACCAACCATTTAAAGAGTTCCTCAAACTCAAAGAAACAAAGAAACCAGCTGTGGCGATCAGCACCAAAATTGTTTAGCGTGAAACGGTTAATTTAAATTTTACCCTTTCTTTTGCAAAGTTTGAGGGTGTCAGGTACCCTGACTTGGTGAGAATAAACCTGTGATACATTTTTGGCTTGCAATTCACTGATTGAAGACTCCCTGTTGTACCACAACATTATTCCCAAATGTTTAATACTATAACTGTTATTAGTCATCCGCTATATGGTGATCTGATATGCTCCCCCTAAGAAAGTGTTTGATTTAGCAATTGAATTTTCCTGAACAATTCCTATAAACATCCTCTTTCAACCACTCTATGACACTTCTTCACGAGACAATATGGAATTTTGGGAACAAACAACATGTTTCAAACTGCCTATCGCATTGCTAAATTTCTCATTATTTGAGCGGGTGGACTGATGCCAGAGAAAATTTGAGAGCTGTTGAGAGCTGGCATTATCAGGTTGCTCTCCAAAAGCATTATGGTATCAGAGGCCAGTGGCTCAGGATGCTGTCCGTGTTGTTGATAACGTTTCACAGAGGGACTGAGTGTTTATCAGGAAAAAAGCAAATGGAAGCTGCTATTGAAATACTTCAGTCTGACTGCTACACTAGATTCCCACTCTCATTACTGCTCTTAGACAGCTGGCAGTGGTCCACCAACAGCTCCAAAGGATGATGACCTTCCTCATAAACATGCACATCCCAATATCCTATTCTATCCTCTCTACCTCAACCCAGAGAGTTAGATTTTTCCTTTTTCCTCTTCTGTATAATAGGAATGGAAGCTTTTGTGTTGAATCCTGTCCCACTCATTCACTGTGGCATCCCGCCCAATTTGCGCTCAATATGCGGGCCGTGTTGCTGCCCACACACGCGACTGCAGCGCTCACTTCATCTGGCAGCTGACAGGACAGCCTGCAACAACAGCTAGAGAACCACAAGGAGCCATAGATAAAATGAGAAAGCGAGAGACAGACAAAGAAGAAAAAGAGGAATAAAAGCAAAAGAGGTGAAGCCATCGTGCTTAATTAAGCCTGTCACCATTAGACAGCAACTGCAATTAGCCCTGGCCAGGTTTATTCCATAGAGGGATAAAGTAATGGAGGGATGTTGGAATAGATGAATAGGAGGAAGAACTGGGAGGGGACTAGGAACTCCGGCACATGAACAAGTGTGGCATCTGCTGTGTATGGCGGCAGGGGAAAGGCTGGGTGAGAGGAAGAATGGATGGATGGATGGATGATAAGGGAGATCTGCTTAGACCAGTCAAAGCTGGTTTATCCTGGATTGGTGCTGGTATAACTGACAGACCAGGAGACAGTCTTTTTTCCCCTTAAAATATAAACAAAACTGATTTTGTTTGTTTTTTAATTGAAGTCTTGTTTGTCTGAAAGTTTTGAATCATATTTCAGAAAAGTTATCCAAACATAAAGCATAACATTACGTATAGTTACGCGGCTGTTACGTAGTTAAGCGGCTGATTCCAGTGAACAGAAGTGATGCTATACAGCTCCTGTAAAAGGTGTCAGCCCTAAAGTCTGCTGCATCCTCCTCCTCTGATCATTTAGAAATGGCCTGCAAGATGGGGAATTGCAGGGTGCAAATTTCGCTCAGCACTAATTTTTTAGGCAGTTAACAGATTTGCATAATTGCTTTAGTGAATCCACTGCTAAAACATTGCAGTCAGCCAGTGCAAATAAATGACGCTATCAAGCACAATTATTCCTTACCCACATCACAGGCCTACAGTTAAGACAAAACCGCCTCTGTGACCCACATGGCTGACTGAGTGTGTTTATATTTCACACCTTTCTACAACTCTCGCACACACACAGTCGCCCCTGTACTTTTCCACTTTTCCTCATTTGGCAACATTCCCAGATGGAGCATGTAAAATGGATGGTGCAGAAAGACCCATAATTTACAAAGCAGCTGCTTCCCTTTAGAGTAAAACCCTTCCATACTTTACAGGCTAGACACAGCAATGAGGGTCTTTGTGAGAGGAATATTGATGTGTTCTATAAGATGATATCCAGAAACTATTTATCACAAGCTAGATATGAGGGGCTTTTAAGGACATCGTTGAAATGAAAGAGTTATTTGCTTCTTACTTCAGTGTTCTTCCGCCCTTCAGGACCTTTCAGAGTTAGGAAAGTTCATAACGGTGTTTTCAGTATGTTAGGGTTCAACATTAGTGCAACTGTGATTGCCAAATGAATTGGAATCACTGTTCTTTCATTTCTGGAATAGACCATTAATTAATATGTGAGGGGATAAAATACAACACAATTACACTCATATCAAGTGTAATTTCTCAGATATTCACACCATAACCTTTACAAAATGCTTGGTCAGCAATACCTCAACATGAAGCAATCAAAATGTCATACAGGTTATACAGTACTGCTCGAGGTGGGAGATCCATGGATGTCACATAATGATTATTGCTATCAAACTGTAAGTATACATGGTGTTCAAACTGATGAAAGATCCTATCATTTCACCAAAATAGAAGACTTAAAAAAGGTAATTTCTATGTTTATCTCTCTTTCTTTGCAATTTTACTATGTTGTAAAATGCCTTGAATCTTTTTAGGGGGTTCTTATGCCCAATGTTGCAATATAATGTGAAGTAAGAAATACATCTGCAATGTAATATGTTTATCTAACATTCTATTATTGTTAAAAAATGGTAAAAATATCCTATTAATTTATTTTGGTAAGATTATGTTGTCTATACATTGCTATGTTTACCATGAATAGTAAGGAAGGGCGTGTATCATTTTTGGCGGTCCTTAGTCTTAAAAAGTTTTAAAACTCCTGCTCTACACTGTAGAAACAGCACAACACAGTAGTTGTTCTATCTCAACCTTTAAGCCTGACACAAACATTTTCAAATCTGTGTTCCAATATGTGACCATTAGAGAAATGCCATACTGCTTTGTTAAATCACTCTGGCATAATTGGCTCTATTTACTTTTCCTGAGAGGGCATATTTTGGAGCCTATGGATCCCAATAAATGTAGGCATTTTTCTGATAAGGCGAATGCTCATTTTTCACAAAAGAAATTTCATTTTTTTCTGAGCCGTAGACATTTGGCATTAGATTAAGCGCTAACCAGGAGTAAGCCTGCAGCAAATAGCAAAAACTTGAAGGGCAAATGCCCTCCTGAATCCATTAAATTTCCCTCGAGTTGTTCTCTAGACACTAACGACCTTAAGCTAGCGCTCTGAAGATGGACCTCGCTCCGCCTCTTGTCATACACCTCTGCGTTGTGTTTCAGTCTGTGCTGAATCTCAAGAGCTCCATTTAGGTGTTGCATTTCATTAAATTATGGTCTGCAAATGTTAACATGATAAATGTCAATCTGTTGGAAGGTCTGTGGGATCTTTTGAAAGATCTTTTGAAATGTTTTACTCAGCAGCTATACAGATCATCAAATTCCTCATGTGGATTTTAGAGCAAAACTATTTTTGGAACTCAGGGCAAAGAAGCTTCATCTCAGTAGAGACAAAAGCACTGCCATACAATGCAATAAAAGTACCAAAATAATTCAATTTCTGGTTATTTCATTTCGATTGACTTTAGGCTCTCTGGGGACCTGAACAGGCTGAATTCTGATTTGTCATGCCAGATAGAGAGCAAAATGAACGTCACATGTTATTCTGTCACTGACATGACACAAACAATGCTCCATTTCACTTCTGCCAACTTTCCAGGTATTTCCCTTACATTTCTTTTTCTCATTTTTTCTCATTTCATCTTTTCTCTCATGTGATGCTGTGTTTCCTCATGTCTTCCTATTCTTATGAACTATAATAACATTGAAACAACATTTTCCAAATTTAAAATAGTTATGTCATTCTATGTCATTCTAAACTTGTGTGTTGTTATTTTTTCTGTGAAACACAATAGGAGAAATTCGAAATCCAGTTCATAGTGACCACTTTCATCAAACTAGAAAATAACATATAGTAAAACCAATAAAGTAATTCATATGACTATACTCCATTTTGTTTCTACACTATCAGCATTTCTGAAAACCTGAGAAATGTACCTTTATATATAAAGTGCTTTCAGATTAAATTGACACAAACTAGTGGCACAAAAAACACTACCAACATTACGCTTCCAACTAGTGATGGGAAGTTCGGATCATTTTACCGACTCGGACCTTTGAGTCTCGTTCAGCAAAATGAACAAATCTTTTTTCGAGTCATTTTGTTTATTTTAGAAAAATAAAAGAGAATTGATTAGTTAATCTCTTAAATCTTTGGGTTTGAGTCGTTCGTTCAGCGCCTATAGGATGTTGCGTATGTGCGACTGAACAGATCACTCACCGAGAGGACTCATTCTTCCTCAGTCACATTAAAGATTCATTCAAAATGAACGAGACGTTCAAGAACGACCCATCACGATTTCCAACTATCAAATCAAAATACAGGGCCATAATTGTGAGTTATTCAATTGCCTGCTGCCCTGTACCTCAAATTAATCATACAATATCCATGATGTCTAAGAACTTTTTTATAGTTAATGAACTATGACAACACCTTTAACGTTTGCATTAATTCAAGCTACACTATGTACCTTTGGTTTCTCCAAAGGTTAACAAATAATAAAACTGCATGTGTCTTGTGGAAGAACATTGTTTTGGGTTGTGTTTCAACTCTGTGTCTCTGATAAATATGTTGCTCCATTTAGTGGACATTCTTTTTTAGCACTGCTGCGATATGTCCAAAAAGCAACACAATATAGTTTCAGAAGACTTATCCTTTTTAAAGTTTGGTGGTTGTGGTCACCACATAAGTCTTTTGTTAATACAATGACAATTCATAAAGATTATGTGTTAAACAGAAGAAAGCTTACCTGTGCGTCTAAGTGATCACAATTGTATGTGGGCTATCAACGTTATAGAAACATATACAGTTTCATTCCTTTAAAAGCTGTCCAGGCAGAACACATGAGAGTCCAGGAGTTAATGTAGAGCATGCCCTACTCTGCTGAAGAAACTGCCCACAAACCACACATTGATCTTATCAAATGACATCCACCAAAGCTGCTCTTATTTCTTTCTTGTTTAAAATATGCAAGCATCAAATCCAGGAGGGATAATTAAAATAATATATGCATTAATTCACAAATATTGTAATGGTTTGATTTATTGTACATTCCCACATCTATTTTTCTTCTCTGCTCTCTTAATGATGCCCAGAGTTACAATAATCACACATCCTTTGGAGAGGTTTCCAGTGAAGGTCACCACATCCGTACAACCATATGAGCAATGATACCACTGCTTTTGGCATCAGCCATCCACAATCTGAGCACATAGGCCTATCTCCACTGCAGGTGGGGCCAGCAGATGCCGGGCCCGGCTGCTAATAGCTCCAGGGCGGACTATGAGAAAGCCACCCAGCATGGAGGAGAAGCAGATGGGCTTGTATTAAGTGTGAGACTTAGTGCTAATTTTTAGAAGAGAGTTGAGAATGTGGCATCTACTGATGTGTTTTAATTTAATCTTTTAAAACATGATTTCAGATGTTTTTTTATTGGCTGATGAAATTCTAAAGGAAATATTTAGTGGTAATATTAGTGACTAGTACAGTACAGTACTGGAGCCTGTATTTTAAAGTATCACTTCCTAATACTTGTTTAGGACACCGTAAAGTTGTTCAGCCTAATGTTGATTCTGTAAGGTCTGCATTTTGATTTCGATGTTTTTATGAACAAGGCAAGGTGTGAAGAACAGCTGTTGCCCAAAAATTAGAAAATCTTCATCTTAAAGGGACAGTTCACTCAAAAATTTAAAATTCACCCTCATATTATTCCACATCTATATTCTTTATAACAAAAGTGACAAATCTGCATATATACCTCTATACCCTAGTCTTTTGAAGCCACATGATAGCTTGTGCACTCTGAGACACTCTGAGCTGTGCACTTGGCAGATCACTCTGTCACTCTTTCAAAGACCATCTTAGGAAACCATCCTCTTGTTTCAATGTATTGTTTGTGACTTGCATTCTACATTCATTTTTTTATGCAATACAGCATAAAAACATTCCATTGTAAAAGTATGTGCCACAAATGGGCCCTGCAATAATATATAAACAGAAAAAAACTTATATAAACTTCACAAACGGCTCATATAAATCATGCTTATTAAAGTCTACTTTCATTAGAAATGTGGACATATAGAACATGTTAAAACAATTACAACAAATTTATTTTGAAATTTGGCAGTTATGTAGAAATGCAAATATTTGGAGGACTGCTCAGAGCAGAACACACACCCGCAGGATTGGTGACAGTCAGGATATGATCTATGAGGCAGCATGCTGGCTTTGGCAGGGTTTATTGTTTTATGCGATGATAGATGGAAGTATTTCCCAATGCTGTAAGTGCAAATGGAATCAGGCACGTCATCCACACAGCATAACTCACACAGACCAATCCAATTTCTCCCCCAGAGAACTCAGCTGTATCAATGCACCAGATTTGATCAAATTGCCATTAAAGAAATATTCCTTGTGCTCTCATATGCTTGCATCTAAAATGAGTGCTTAAATTAAGCCTTGATTTGACAGTGATTGAAGTACTAAGGACAGCAGACACATCAGGTTCTTATAATGAGTGGTTGGCAATACTTGATCTGCAATTTACTGGCATTATTTATTTATTTTATATTTTTTATTTGTTTATTTTTGTTGTTTATCTCTATTTATTTCCTCATAACTTAACAATTTTATCATACAGTCTTAAATTTCATTTTTGAGTAAACTATCCCTTTGTCATCACTGTAAAAAAATCAAGGTTCCTAAAAAGTTATTTGTTGAACTGTATGGTTCCATAAAGAACATTTAACATCTAGCATTTCTGTTGCACAAAAAGCTCTTTGTAGTGAAAAAGGTTCTGTAGACTATAAAAAGGTAAGAAAGATCCTTTGACTAAAAGGTTCTATGGGGAACCAAAAATTTGGGGAACACTTTTTAGCACCTTTATTTTATATAGAGCTTGCTTAACCTTATGTTGTTTTACTCACACAAAACAACCGTATTATATGACTTTAAAAGATTCAAAATGTAGGACCAATGTATGAATTACTTAATCATTATTATTATTATTATTTTTGTCATTGTCACATTCACAACTTTTCCTTTATTGTTCCACAGGAAAAAGGTAGTAAGGCAGGTTTGAAATTATAAATTACAGAATCTTCGTTTTTGGGTGAGCTATTCCTTTAAGGCTTAACCCTATGTTGCACATTAAATATATGCAGGATCTGGTTTCCTCCTCTGTTTATTTTAAATTAGGGGCCAGGACATAGTTCAGGGTGATATAATCTTCCTGGAATTAAAGAGAAGTACCCAGAGCAGAGAACAAAAAGAATATCTGTTTAAATTTCTGACACCTGCTCACTGTAAATTTGGATTTCTAAGCCACTGGGGTACAGCAAAGACTTCAGCAGATGCTCTTCATAATACTAGTCTGTGTAAATCCTGACAAGCGTGCAGAATGGAAATGTCATCAGTGTACTGCATATGCTGGGAATATTTGAATCTTAAGGCCATTCTTTGATATTTCACATTATTTTATAATAATACATTTATTCCAAATTTACTATTCCAACTATATGCTAGTAATCATAAGAGATACAAATATTTACCTTTTCATCTTTCAGACTCTGACAATACCATGCAAATCAGCTAAATTATTTCACAAATAATTTAGAAAGGGGAAATAATATACATAAAGGCTAAAATAGAGAGAAAGTGCTGTTCCTTAAAAAAATCAATGAATATCTCACTCATACGGTCTATAAATTTAATATAAACCAACCAAGTCCTGCATTTGGGGCATATTACTTTCCTTAGTCTCATAAAAACCAAAGTGTATTTGATTTACAGACCCAAAGTAAAAATAATTCTATTGGAGTTGACATACAGACATCTCACAGAGCACAATTCTAAAACTACTTCATCCCTCATCTATAATGGATTGAGCTCACACAGTTTAGCGCAACATTAATGTAGAGAAAGCAGCGGCTTTACAGGTAATTCTCTCTTTTTGAAAAGAAAGGCAGAGAAAGGGCTAAACTAATTTAAACAAGCTCATATTGAGCATTTTTCAAGTTACACAAACTTCAGCTATAAGAAAGTCCAGCGTGAAGGCTGTGCTGCTATTTTCAGTTGAAGTCCCAGTGGAAGTAAATGGAGACTGGAGGGCTATTTGCTGGCTGTCACTTAAAATGAATGTGGTGTCAGTCTCTCGAAAATGGTTGAAAACCTGCTTGGAAATGAAATAGACTGACACTGTAAGCTGAAGCAGTGCAATAGACCAAACAGCAAAACAAGTCAAGAAAGTGTTGAGGTTTATCAAGGACAGGAGATTTGTGGCTAAGATGGTTCAGACATGAAGTTTTCTATGAAAACAGTTCTTATAAGGTAACATGCTAAATTATTGATCATAAACTTTATTTGGATTTTAACAGATTCACTTAAAAGGTAACAAAAGGTAGTTTTTTGCAGTGATGCCACAAAAGAATCATATTTGTACTTTCAGTAAAAGTTTTTTTAAGGAAGCTTTTTAGTAGTCTAAAGAACGCTTCGGGTTACTTGACTGTAACCCTGTTCTCTGAAAAAGCAGGAATGAGATGCTTTTGCAAAGCTTATCGGTTTGGCATCCTTCTATTTGGCGTAGCCTTGTCATCCCGCACATACACAAAATGCATGGATGCAGCTCTGTCTCCAATGCAAAATCAGGGCATCCGCATTCTAAATTACATAGACGACTAGTTGATTCTGGCCATACATTTTTTGTAAGTGCAGGGTGAAAAGGCTACCTGATACTGGTAAGCTTAGCCCCCAAAAATTAAACTCATAAACTTCCTGTGTTGTGGCAGAATTTCTATATGAAAATGTGTCCTTGAGGTTTTCATTTTGATCGTTAGCATCTTGAACTATGTTCTGAAAAAATAGTTTAGACCTAAAGAAGATCTAAAGTCGGGCGCAGCCCCCCATCATTTTGGGGAAAAAGAAAGTACAGACTGTAATAGCCTGACTCTCTCTCTGCTGGAGGGGAACATGCTATGGAGTCGGAAAGGAGCTACTTGATATAATTCTATGCGCCCCGTCACAAGGGGTCACACCACCATAGTGCTTGGTTGCAAAAGCCTCAGGATTTCTTTTTTAGCAGAGATAATGGGTCCTAGGTCCGGCATCCATTTAGGCTGTTGTGAGCAGGTCCCCAATCTCTATAAGGAGGAGCACGACTCGCTTTCCACACTGCCACAGAATGGTGTATGGCATGGACGATGTGCTTAGTCACCCAGAGAGACAAATCTGTGACCTACCGGAGCTCTGAGATAGCTTTGTCATCTATAGCCTCGCCCGTGCTGAGATTATTCAGCAGGTCAGCCTGATACACCTGTAACACAGCTATAGTGTGCAGGGCAGCATCAGCCTAACCTGCTGCCTGAAATGCCTTCCCCACCAGTAAGGATGTTACTCTGCACGGCTTGGTGTGGAGCGCTGGTCTTTCCAGAGATGATGAGCTTCCAGGAGAGAGATAGCTAGTCAGCGTCTCTTCCACCTGGGGCATCATCATATAACCACGTGTTGCTCTGGTGAGACAGCGAGAGAAAGGAAAGAGCACATCTCCTGCTGCTCAGCCAGATCAACCTGTGAGCCCACAATCTTAATGTGGGGCTCTGCTCTCAAAAGAACGCAAGACGAGCACAAAGAACTTTACTTATGAAGTGCTCACAGTGCATGCACTCACTGGATTGAAGAGCGAGTGTAGCATTTTCTTCCCCCAAGCACTTAAAACAAAACATGAGTCATATTCAGGGAGAGGATTAGAGCAGGGAGGAACACATGTCCTGATCTTAGACATTTTTAATACTGTTAATTTTCTTACTTTCTTTTTCTAATCTTTCCTTTTTTTCTGTTTGACACACAAGCTTCACAACTGGTCGAACAAAGAACGTTGTCATTAGTACTATGAAACCGCATCTAGTGTAGCTTTTGATAGGAAACCTTTTTTCACTACAAGGAACATTTTCTGCAATGTGAAGGTTATATGTACATTACAGAGCCACAGCACCCTGGCAAAGAGCCATTTAAGAATTATTGTAGGACTGTATTGAAGGTAGAAGCCAATGAACTTGTAGGCATTTACCCACTTGTATTACATAAAACACCATTCACCAGCAGTATTTACTGAATGTTTTGCAAATTGTTGGAAACATAGTAAACATGATTGAAACCCTTTGACCCTTTCATATGAGACCATGTTTCTAAATGCGGCATACATCAAAGCTTCAACTTGGCTGCAGGGTGAAACAGGGTAATAGTGAAGTAGTGGACTTCAGAAAAACCATCTTCAAGGACAAAGAGTGCAGGACTGCAGGTGATGTGTGTCACAGGCCACTCTAAAATCACTTCAGCTAACATACATTTGTCATATAGCCACAGGGCTCAATTTCCCCAGGGACGCCCAGAATGCCTCATCAAATGATGCAATGTTCCCTTTCATTGGATTTCTGTTGTGTACCTAAAAGCTTTGATGCCCATTCGTCTTGAAAATAACACCATTTCTCTTAGCCCTTGTGGGCATAGTGACTGTCTGGCTCATTCATCCTGTGTCGCACAACACACAGTCCAAAAATAACTTCATAGCAGGTCCGAAAAAGCCTTTAACATACACACTTGGTTCCACTTTGATTAATTCAGATTCAGGTGGCCTGAACTTTTTTATGGCCATTAATAATGAGGAAGGTGGCAATGTAGTATTTATTTATAACACATTAAAACAGCATAATTTGTTGTTCTTTTATGTGACGGGTTGGTTAATGAGGTATTTCTAAACTGACCTTGAATTGTGCTTTTGTTTAAACTAAGACAATATTCTGTCAGTAACCTCAATGCCTGTGTCAAAATTTTTAAAGAAAGAGTTGTTAAGATTTAAGTTTCATGTCCAGATGTAAGAACCTCATAATGTTTCTCAAAATTTTTGTGAAAAGTTTACGCTATGGGCTCTATTCCAAAACCTATTATGCTGCCTACATAGGCAGCATTTAAAAGGTGTATTGCACTCCCGACGCAATGGTTCTCCGAAAAAGGTGATACCTTTTAATAATAGTGCTGCTATTGGGCAAATTCCAAAGCAGCATTGCTTGTATACTATAGTAAAGACAATTCTATAATACGTTGCATCCAGCTCAGTAAAAAATGGCATTCAAGTGGTAGATGAAGCAAGTGAAATGTGGATAAACAGTATAATTCCTATCTTAATACTTAATCTTAATTCATTTTAATCTTAATTAAGCAAATCCATCCTTGTTTCAGTATTAGGACCTTAACTTCATGGTGCTTTAACCACCAATTATGCTTCCACATGGGCTACCTGATTTTATTTTTTATCATGCATTTAATATGTTCACTGTTTTCAGTTTCTCATTCTGTTAGTTTGTAACATTGATCTATGAGCAGAGTGACTGGGTGGCAGAATAAATGATGTTACAGACGGGGGGAGAGGGGGTGTTCTCCGGGGGGTCAATTTCCACTACATCTGTAGATTACAGTCATACGCAGCTCCATCATCGGACCAGAGCTTTCGGCCTGAAAGCCATGAGTCCAGAAAGAGGTTGTAATTTTGAGAGAAACCTAGTGGAAAACTCCTCAATTATTTTAGACTGGCAAGCAATAGGGGACATTTGGGACCATTTGGACTTAGCACATTAAAGAATTCATGAAATGAAACCATACTGGCCAGACATCACGATATGACTTTCCATGCCCGAAGCTCTGCTCATTCCATGAGGGTTGGACTGCCATTCCCAGTTTGTTGACATTGATCTATCTTTGAGCCTTTAGCTGCAGGACTTTACGGCTAAACTTTGGTCTCTGAGCATTAAAAGAACAGCTATCAATATGAATCTTGTGGTAATGATTTTCTTGTCCCTGTACATGTTACTCTGGAAATTGGCTGTGTAGGCCCCACATTCCAACATGCGGAAAGGAGATAGAAAGTCTCCAGAATGTGGGAGAAATGTTCCTCTGCAAACAATTTGGCATCCACCTCTGCGTGGGATGCAAAAAAACTGCTATGATTACATTCAAAAAAGATGTTTCTTTTTGGCATTGAAATCCCTGGATTGTACATATGCATTTGTTTTTCTTTCATTTATCAAGCAGAAGCAAAAATAAAAATATTAAAAATATGGATTCATCTTTTGAATGGCAGGTCATTCAAAGTCATGTAGGTCTATGTTTCTCGGAAATAAATGCATAAAAACACAAAATACCTATTACAAAAGACTTATTTTGGTAGCTTTATTAGTTTGCTTGTTTACAGACTGTAGCAGTTTTAGACATGTTGTAGACACATATTTCAAATTAAGCTTTTGTCAGCCTACAATTTAGCAGTGGTTATTGCAGTAATTCAAGTAAGCCAGAAGTTAGCTAATAAAATACTTAAAAAACTAGTCAAACAACACTTTTCCCTAATAAATTTCATTGTAGTGGCTTACATCACTGTAGGCTGAGGTACAATCAGCCTGGTGATAGAGAGCTCTGGACTAATACTGCCATCTTGTGTAATGTGAGCACAATCTCCAGCAATTATTCATTTCTTACCCACAGGTTGATCTAAGAGGCCTGGTTGATGCTGAAATTATACCATTAGTCCTTCCTGGGGAATATTTTTATCTGTAGCTGACAGGCCACCTTGTCCACTTTCAATATGGTGGACATTTGATGTTACAGACAGGGGAGTGTTTGCAGCTACAGAATCCAGTCATTTCCCGGTGTTTCAGAGTTCTTAAAAAATAAATAAAATTAAAAAGCTATACTCTTTCTGACTAAGACTTGTGTGCTCTTTGTGGGTCTAAGAAATAATCTTTCCAGTGACAAGTGATTTGTAACATTGAAGGGGGGCAGGTCACAATTAAAGAAGACACCCTTCCAACTCCACTGATAAAGGCTTGTCATGTGACTACCATATAATACATTCAGAGGAGATGAAGCCTTCAAGAATGCAAACTCCTTATTATCTAAAAGTGTGAGAGAATTTATCACCAGGCTAAATAAGGCAGTAACCAGAGCTGTGCTGCAGGGTTGAGCTCTCACCACTGTATTTAATATGGAACACCGGTCTCTGGTGCGATTACAAATCAATAGTGGTGCCACTATAGTGGTGCCACAATAGTGGTACTACAAACTAATAGTGGTGCAGATGAGGACATGAGCCTCATCTGCACACATTGCTATAGCAAGCACCTGTGCTGTGGGATGACATAAATCAAGCGAATGCCCAGCTTTAAAAGCATATGCGGTATTTACTCACTCTGGGGTGCAGAAATCTGCATTTGTTCATCACATGCTTTATTCTGTGAAATACCAGCATGTGATGAAGTCACATAACATAGAAACTCAGAAAACTCAGAAAACAGAATATGACGGATAAACATTATTACAGGTGTTAGTGTTTCTGTCAGTGGAGACTGACAGAGCTTTAATCTCTTCATTATGGTGGAGGTATAGGCTTAGAATCTTAAAACGTAGTAAAGCCGTTATTGCACAGCCTTTAAAGTCGATTTGAATTTATCATTTATTACTCAAAAAAATATTCTTTCAAACTTTTAACACAGAGATCTCTATATATAGTACAAAAAAGCTATCTCCTACCCAGGATAATTTAAGCTTGGTCAAGCAGCTTCATCAAAAAGACCCTGCTGGGCAACCAGCCTGACCAGTTAAGTTTTGAAGACAAACAGCATGGCTATGCTGGTCCACTAGCTTGACCAGTACCAAACCAGCGTAGACCAGTCAATACGTTGTTTCAGTGAATCCTATCAATTTCGGTATGGCAAGATTCTGTTAATCTTGTCCAGCCACAAGCATATCCAGCATATCTTTAATCTGATCAATAATTGTTCATCTACCAGTTACCTGTTGTTTCTGAGCTTTATAGTATCTTCAGTATCAAACCAAATCACTAAGTAACACTTGATAACTCATTATCAACAATCTCTCTGAGCTCAGCTAACTTGCCGTAAATGCTCTGTGACCTTATTTACACATATTGAACTCCAAAATTGGGCTCTAAAAGGGTATCAAGATTTGTTACTCTGAATTAAAAAGGAGGATTAAAAAAGGAGATTAGTAGTCTCCAGCACACTCCACCTAGAGCTGTATGGCTTGATTGCCCTACATTCAGAAACACAACCTGCAATTTCCTCCCTCTTGTCATTCCCAAACTTCTCCCATCTTCCTCCACACATTTCCAATTTGAGGGAAGCCCTGAAGCTCAACTGCATCTTCAAAAGATTAGAGCAATGCTCTTTTATTAAATTCCACATATCCCTCATTCCAGTCACTTCTAGAGCTGCAAACATGAGCAAGCAGGGGTTTGTGGATGATTTATGCAAAAAAGCAGCACTGAATAATTTGAATCTGTGCCACTGTGTTTTGCATTTTTAAAAAACAAGCAACTGTGAGAGAGATTAAATAAAGTAATGAGAGGGATCAAATATGAGACATCAACAACATGTACTCGAAGACCACAGAGGAACATTGTAAACATGCTAACTGCCTGTAATGCAGCCAAACATGGTTACACTTTATTTTGATAGTTCACCTTAGGCATTCTACTAACTACCCAACAAACAGGGAACATTCTCAGAACATTGGCTTACATTCTTTAGACGTTTTTCTGTCAATGTTATCAAAAAACGTTCTTGCGATAACATTAACAGAACAAATTTCTAACGCTATATATATTATATATAAAAATATACATTATTTTTAAGTAGTTACAAAATTTAAAATGTTTCAATAATGTTGTTTTAACCAAACAATAATGTTAATACAGTGTCTAAAAATAAAAAAATGTTTGTTGGGAGACCATCGAAATAAAGTGTTAACAGATATTAAGACAGCCTACTAATACCCTAATGACTGTTAAGCTGAGAGGATGGTAACTGACCAGCGACAGAGGATGAGAAACTGTCTTAGACTTTAGCATCACATTCTTTAGTCTTCATTCTGAAAACAGCAGCTGCACCAGGAGAATGATCAACCAATTTTAAACAAAAGCTGCCCTACCACTCTTGGGGTGGGCCAGGTCCGATGAGCTGTGGGACACAGTGCTGCCAAACAAGACCAAAACAAGACAAATCAAACTCTAATGAGGAGGAAGAAGCCTACTTATGCCTGCCTGGCTGACCTGCTGTGGGAGAAATTCCATTTTTGTGATTCATACTGTTTTGTCTCTACTGGTGACCATGGGGGAATCTTTTAGGAGAAAAGAGAAGACGATGTTTAAGATGTTGTGGTTTCAGAGGATGGAATGTGACTGGGATCTGTGTATTTAAGCTTTAAGTCTCCACTGAATGTATACCTTTTCGCTGGGTCACTCCAAAGAAGACAGCCCTTAGGCTTCCTTGCATTAAAGATGCATAGGGGAATAAATTAAGTAAAAACCAGTCCATTTCTACACTCTCTCCATCACAACATGAGAAGATTTTATTGTCAAATTGGTCATTGGCAGTACCAGATTTTGTTGTCTGAATGCTCCTGTAGGATTCCAAGAATGTTTTCTCCAGTTTTATTGATCATGTTATCTTTCACTGGATGGCCAGGGCAAAGATTATCAGCCTACACATAACATTTTGGTTTCTGGCAATATGCATTATGTACTGTACCACTGTGCAGGGATTTTGTTAAAGATAATGCAAATCTAGGATTGTGTTTCAGGCAGGGATGAACAGGTTAAGAAAAACTGCATAACTGCCTTTGTTATGCTGTTGGAACAAAACATGGAATTTTGTTGTTAAAATCTAACTTCATTTGGCACAGTGTGTAAACAGACAGTGGGC
>JAZGTK010007455.1:0-19367 GCA_036877625.1 Ambastaia sidthimunki | reverse complement strand
TGTTGTCAGCACATTAAACTATGTAAAGAACAAAGTATTTAATAAGAATATTTCATTCATTCAGATCTAGGATGTATTATTTTAGTGTTCCCTTTATTTTTTTGAGCAGTGTATATTGCATTCACATCAAATACCAGATTTGCTTTTCATTTAGTTTGATAAATATTTGTTTCGCCTTTTATGTGAATGGCCTGTTAGTCATTGATTTGTTTTGCTGTTTGGTATGAAAGAGCCTTTACTGTGAGATCTGACACTGTTTTATGAGATTTCTAACTCTCTGTGTGTCTGTGTACAGATGCAGTTCATGTAGTAGCACTTCAGCAGATGGCTGAAGAACATCAAGCCAGTGAGAGGAGGATCAAACTACCACCAAATAAAAGGAGGGAGAGACAAAATAAAGAAAGGGAGCGCAGATGGAGGGGAATGTGTTTGTGTCAAGAATGCTTTACCTCATTGTCTGAAATGGCTTGCCCAACACACACACACACACGCATAGGTTTCACTATATTAGTAAGGACATCTTATTGATTTCCATTGCTTTCATACTTGGCTGATGACATTTTCTAGCCCCACCCTCACCTCTAGAGCTAATCCTCACACAAACCCGTGGACCATTATTAGATTTAAGGTAAAACATGATTTGACTGATTTACTAGTGAGGAACACTTAAAAAAATAACTAGCCCTCAAAAGTGTAGCGAAACCTATATACACACACTAAACAGGAGGTGTTGGGCGTGTTTCATTATTCATTATCTCTGGTTTCTTTCTTTCCTGAGGCCCTGTGTCCCCTGGTGTCTGCTGGTGTACACTTTGTCTGTTGGCAGGTGTAATACATCATGAAATCCATAAATTTCATTGCTGGTCTTACATTACCATGCACAGAGAACTCTTCTTCCTTGACAATTAGTATGAATTAGTTCTGAAGCCCAGCACAGGAGACTTCTTGTTCCACTCTTTGTCACTAAGATTTCTGCATATCATGTGCTGTGGTAAGTAAAGAGGCAGATCTGTCATCATAAAAGGTGCCCTAAACCTGTGCAAGCCAAAATAGTGCAAGTTTCTAGATCATAAATGTCACATGTATTTAAAAGGCTCATTAGCAGAATGCCCTGGCTTCTCATTTCAGAATGAGAAAATTGACTTCTTATGTAAGGTGGTTAGCCACTCCTAAGCACTTTACACATGCATTTATGTGTGATACAGAAATCTAACACTGAGCTGGTCTCCTGTAAATGTTAATGGTATAATGTCAACAATTAACTTGTCTTTCTGTTACTGATGTTACTTATGGTTTTAAATGGTCTATCACAGATCTGTCTGTGTTTATTCTGGGTTTGTGGTTGCCATTTCAGACAAGATGGTATTGTGCAAACAAACACACACACACACACACACACACACACACACATTTTGCCGTTGCGTCAGACTGGATATGTTACATGAGCCACATTAAGAGCCCCTCTCCTTTGCCTCCCACCTTGTTGTGTCACTCCTAGGACACCAATAAACATATCTGTTTCTGCTTGGCTGTGTGTTAGCCAAACATTTTGTGTATTTAATACACCTCTCACTCTGAGACCCCGCCCACATCTACCACCCATCCAGAGAGAGAGAATTCCTCAAAGAGAGCGATGATAAGAGTGAAATGATAAAGGAGTTGGAGATGGGGATAGGGCCTTTCGAATAAATGTCTGTTTCTAATTAGGGTCTTGTTTCAATGTTTTGTTTCTTTTAATAGTTTGTTTTGCTGAAAGGCATGTTACTTTTGAACTGATAAGAATTACATGAAATGGTCTGTTTTACATTGCCAAATTAGGTAAATTTGTGATTTGAGTTGTAAGATGCCATAAGCTACAGTAGCTAGTGTTTTCATCCCCTGACATCAGCATGCACATTTTCAACTGTTTTTTTTTTATAGACACGCACATATCAGTGTTTGCCAACATTTGAACCAAAATCAATAGCTAAAATCTACTTGTCTGGATTTCTGCAGATTCATTGTTAACAGGGTGTCTTTCTTTGCTTGTGCAGCCAAAGTGTCCTCCTGAAATCCCTTTAACCCTTTACAGAGCAGGTCTCCACTCCAGCCTTCACACCATCCCATAATTCCTGCTTCATTTCTTTTGTACCATGTGCGGTGATATTTTTTGGGCTTTTTATTCTGCATAAACCTGTCAGTGGCCATAAGGATTTAAATGAGCTTTATGTCATGACTTTCTTCTTTCACCTCATTTTTCTTCAGGGACAAATAGCGTGTAGCGCAGTGTGCCAACTGTTGTACATGGGCAGGGAAAATGTTGCAGTCCATGTTAGATCACATACCCGTGACTTTTAGTCTGTGGCCAACAACATACACGAAACTAAGCTTAGATGCTCTCTATCAATTATCCTGACAGAATGACAGGGATTGGTGAATAAAAGACATCTGTCCTTGCAACCATTTATTTGTCCCAGTTCACCTGGTTCTGCCCAAAAAAAATCTGACCTTGACTGCCCATCAGTTCACATTTGGACATGTCGGCACAAGTTGCTGTGGGATTCCTTTAGATAGACTCTTGCTTGTTCAATGCTGTGTGACAACCTGCCCTCTCGTTAATAGAAACAATGCTTGTCATGTTAGTTTGCATGTTTGTTTATTTCTGTGCGAGTATCCTTATTAGTTCCTCGGTGGTTGATTTGTTATTGAGTGACTTTTAACAAGCTTGTAAGTTTCTCTTTCGACTGCCGTCAGAGGTCTGAGAGGGTTGGATTGAATGAGTTTTTTTAATGCAGGCTCAGTGGTGAATCTCTCACCGGGTTTACAAGGTAACAGGGCTTAGAGGAGAGAAGTTTAATTAGGATCTATTCTATTAACCTGTCACTGGAGGGTGTGTGTGCGTGTTTGTGTGCGCGTGAGCAAGAGAATAAATGAATGATTGCGAGCTTCAGGGAGGGTGAAAGATCTCAAGACATGCAAGGGTGCTATCATGAGCCAGGGTTTCCATGGTAATCTCCCATTTCAGATCCTTGTGGTTTAAAAAAATCACTCTGTTTTGGCACAGGTCGCTGAACACTGCTTTTCCACATTGTTTTCTCTTTCAGACTTTGTTTTAAACCTTATTTTAACCTCTTAGTGCATTAACTGCCCGCCTTTAGTGTATGCTGTCTCTTAAAGTGCTGGTTTCTTTGGTAACCACTGACAGGCTGCTTCTGTCGAATAACCCATAGTCTTGTTGACTTGCGTCAGGTCATAAACGTTATATAATGATTCAAGGTCACTTGAGACTTTGGCTTGGTTTCACTAAGTTGAGATCCTTTAAACTGATTCATGGGACGACGGTGTTCATGACATCCTTATTTTTTAAATAATCCGAAACCTACATTGACCACTGCTCCATGTAGAGATGTCCTCCCCTTTCCCTCCCTCTAGTGGTTATTGTTTGCTTAACTTGCAACTTGTGACATCTTTCATGCAGACAGCTGCTAGCTTGTGTTTATTTAATTGGAGCTTATGAGGCAGTTTTGCACACAAAGCAATTGTCTGATTTTCTCTGACTGTACTGCTCTAGATTGCACCTTCGTTCTAGAGCAGTCTGCCAGGATACAGAGGAGCAAATTCCGTCATATTTCTAGACCACTTAGCCTGATTTTACATGCCCGAGCTGCACTCATTAGCTATCCTACTGTGCTCAGCTCAGCTGTGGCCTCTCAGAATCGATGTGTCAGCTTGTACCGCACGTCTCGGACCTCTAGTGGGGCTGGTTGGTGTAATAAGTTGGTGTCAAGGGTCTCTTTCATAGTGTTGTCAGGAGCTGCCTGACTCTTTTGACGTTAATAACATGCATGCTTTCTTTTTAGATCCAAATTGTGTTTCTGTTTTTTTAGGTAGGCTGTTTGTCTGCTGCATCATGTGATGTGTGCAACGCATTTCTTATTTGCATCTTTTTATTGTTTGTTTTTCTGTTACAGAGATATATGCATTATATTTAGAAATGTGTATTCAATATATGCATTGTATTTCCTGTGCATCAGTCCAGGGTAGCACGGTCTTTTTTCACCCATTTATCATCAAATGCCAAAACGGAAAACACACACCTCTGTGTTTATGCTGATTTGCCCACTGTGCATTTTTTATATTTATTTGTGCAGACCATAATTTTTATGCAACATAAAAAATAACATGCAATCATGGGATTGTTTAATTTTCTTTTGTCTTTCATTTTGTCTGGCTTTTATTGATAAAAATAAAGTCATTTTTCATTCTTAAGTTGTTGGGTTTTTTTAATACATTTTTCCTTTTTGTCTGCCATCCCATTTATCTCATTGTTTCAAGTCACATTAAATGATAAGCAGGAAGATCTTTGCTCTTGATGGTACAGAAGTTCATTTAGGATATGTTGGATGTCCGAATCCTTTATATTGTTTTTCTCTCACTTCTTGAAATTGCACTTCATGCCTGCCTCACGGCCCATAATGCAGGGTTTTAATGAACGCACGTTTTAAATACCTGGTCAAATTTGTGTAGTGCTGTGTTGTATTTTTACGTCTTTCAATGTGTGATTTCTGTTGAATCTCTTGCACGGGTTCATTGCAACCAGAAACCATCTGATTATTACGTTGTAACTATTTAAAATTGTGGACTCAAACCAGAAACAATAAACCAATGTTTCATTGTGTATTTTCTGTTCAAAGACTAAGTTAGAAACTAAGCTAAACAGGAACTGGATTGTAATATGTGGAAAGACTTTGTTCAGCAGCATTATCGACCTAGTGATCCTGTTCCCCAACCTTACAGTAAGTCCCACCAAGCCGAGCTTTACTCGCATGCCTGATTCATGGTTTCATGTATCTACTTGATGAAATGGTCCCAAGAGATGTCACATTATTAACACTTTGATGCAGGTCATTACGTATATTTAGAATCTGATATTATTAGTCCAGTAACTGAGCATAGGTTGTAGAATTTTGTATGGATATTTCACAGATCCTTACTCTGTGTACAGCATGCAAAAACCTGCTGGTTTTCTTCAGATGTGTAATGTTGGGGAATAGGACTCATTTTGGCTGGTTGTGCTTAGGCAGGGTCTATCAAGATCTATTAGTCAATGATGAAAACCTTTAATATTTCACTAAACCTGAAACAAAAGCCCTCATCATGAATTGCCTTTGGTTTTCCTGTAAGCTTCATCAAACAGCACTGGTTGAAGTTAATGATCTTATGATACCAGTCTCTCCTGATCTTGTTTTTTATGCCTGCATTGATGCTCGACCCAGGACCAAGAGATGTGATAGAGTGAACTTGATTATTTTGATCAATTTAATTTGTACCTGTTTTCTTGCATGTTTTTGTATCTCTCATGCCTGGGAAAGTTTCACAGTTCCATGTAATGTTTGCGAAGTTTTATTAAATATGGTGCTGTTTTTTAGTAAGCTGTTACTGTTGTAGTGATGGACGGGTTCTGTGTATATCTGTTATTTTTCTGGTTTAACAGTGATTGGTTGTGCTGATCTGGTATGTTAATTCTTTCTTGCAATTTTGCTTAAGTCAGTTTTTATGTTTCATTCTTTCTGTCTCAGTCTTTATGTTGTCTGTATCTGTGAAGAAAATTTATGGTTGCAAGCCACTAACCTAAACCATGAGTGAATGCCTTGTGAATAAATGGATTTAACGCTCGCACTCGCCAGTTTCTTAATAAAGAACATTTTTAACAGATTTTTATCTTGACAGCTTATTCTGAACATCTATTAATATTCATCCACACAGTCAAACCTTGGATCTGACTCTATTCCTCAAGGGCTGCTCTTACGCAACTTGTTTATTAATTGTATCAAGATCCCTGAATGTGAATGTGCCTCCTAGATTCTCCAAGTTTTAAAGTGCAACCAGGTTTGTTACTAAATTAAATTTAGGCTTTTACTGGCTGTGGATCTGTTATCCAACCCTAGATGTCACAAAAAGACACAAAACCTGGATCGGTATTAAACTGGATCAGTATATAACAAGCTCCTACTAAATTAAAGTCTATATCTGTAAACGGAACGTATGAGTTGTATGTAACTTGAAGTATGATGCTTTTCTCATCTGTTATATATAAAGATGTTTAATAAAGAAAGCTAGCATCACTATTATTATTTGTGCTGATCGTTAGTTTTAGGGATTTAAAAATTTGCATAACACATCTCGTGATTTTGTAATTTGTGATACAGACATTAATAAAACTTAAAAACATAAATCTTGACAACTTTTTTTATTGTACAGATGCTCTTGGGGGACCTTATACATGCCCTCCAAGACCAAAGCTGTAAACATGTATGACAAAATCAAGCAAAAATAAATAAATTAAAAATTAAACAGGTACACAAAATCAAACATACAATCTCGACAAACATATATGAACCCTACAGAACAGCTTTAGGTTGAAATGCCAACTGGGAGCCAGAACTTATCACCCACCATCAGTGAGTATGAATGGGATCAAACAAATTCCAAAACATAATGAAAAACCTTCACAAAAGACAACAGCTGCAAAGGAAACCGTAAATACCCCAGTAATGTAAATAGATTTGAAATTGTTTTACTTTAGACATGTACTGTAAGTTAACACAGAGAAATTGTACAGATAAGAACTATTTACCTTGCTTAATAAATTATCATTGCGCTACTTTTTAGAAACTAATGATAATCAATTAATCATCTTTCATTGTTTGTTCTGTGGCATTTGTTGGTGGTTCAATGAGCTATCTCAGGCTTAGCTGTGTCCCAACCCCCACAGGCCTGAAGCCAGGACACCAGGAATGTCACACCCTCTTGGACAGAACCGAACAGCTGTAAGGAGAGAGAAAGAGAGCAAGTATAGCTCTTGCTATTTATAGAGTTCATTCAGACTAGAAGGTCTCTTTCGTTCCCTCAGTGTGGTTGTTCCTTCTGGATCTCTCTTCTGAAAGTTCTGGAGAAGTTTCTTGGTGGTGAGGACAGTTCATAAGCTCCTGAGACACACGGGCAGAGCAGTTAAACAAGCAAAAGAGTTTTTCCACTGAAAGAGACTGTGAAACTCAAACAAACCAGCATGGCTTTACTGTGTTATAACAGAGGCTGCGGAGGTCGATTTGATGCTGACAAAAACTCTGACGGTAATATTTACAACTTATTTTAATTCATTTTTAGATTAACAATGCATAATATTGAGTCTGCAATAGCTTGAATATATACCACTGAATATATTTTAATTGTGCTTACAGGCCTATTACAAAAATCTAAACAAGAGCAAAAGCTTTTTATTATATACGGAAGTGTTTTTACTTTCTGTACAAACCTATTAAGCTTCTATATATTTAAAAAAATTAAGAACAAGTGAATCTGCTGTTCTCAGAGACCCTGTGTTTGAATGTTAACTGAAATCAAACAGTGTAACAGTCTCTGGCTAAGTACTGCTTGTTTACTGTATCACATTCACAAATGATAGAATACACAGAGTAGATAAACTGATAAAATTAGAGTGTGTTCATAGAGGCTGGTTACATCCATAAGGTCCCCAGCACATGTTGCTGGATGTTCTAATCAAATGATATTACCATAAATGGTTGTTCTCCAGACCCCTCCCCCTGCTGGGCTACTGGGTACTGTGTGTGTTGAATGCAAAGCTTTTTATGACTCCAGAAATTCATGAAATTCAATTTCTGTTGGCTAATTTGTGCCACAAAATCTATTTTCTCTCCCACCACCTGAAGATGCCTGTAACTATCACCCCGGTGTGCCGATCTTCCACGATGCCTTAAAGGTGAGCACAGTATCTCATTGTTTTCATTGTTCAGTCATATAACTGGAACTGGAACTTGATAAGCAATTGGTAGTTTGTTTGCCTGCTTCTTAAAACGCCTGATATTTACATGGTTTTATTTTGTTCTTGGCTGTCTGATGTCGTTCTTTGTTTTGATTTTTCTCCTCAGGGCTGGTCCTGCTGTAAAAAGAGGACAACAGATTTCTCCGAATTCCTGTCAATCAAAGTATGCTAATATTATGATAATCATCCCAGTTCAATCTTCCCCTGATTTTCATGCTTTGCACACAGTACAGAGTGAAACAATGTGACAGAATACCCTCAAAATGCAAAATACAACCCCAAATAATAACTTGCTTAGCAGGTACAGATACAATATATTTTCTGAGCCTTCTGAGATGAAATTACATGTGTCATCACACCTGGCTGAATTTTTATATGGCAAATCTTACAATTCAGTGAAGTGACAGAATTCATTACATTTACATTTCATTTATTCTTTCAGCAGATGCTTTTATTCTTTAACAAAGATGTTTAAACATAACAATGGAGTTATGTTTTTGTTCTTTAACAACAGAGACATACAGCGGGGGCCGATGTTATCAGTGCCACAATACAGAATGTCAGGAGCTATCCATGTAGTACAGTAGCAATTGTACAAAATCCACAGCATAAGTGTAATTGCTTAGAAGTAATTCATAAGTAATAATTGTATTCATTGTTCATTTTTGCATCATTGCACATGTTCTCTTAAAAGGATGCATAAAAAGACATTCACATTTGGACAGTCTCAGGCATGTAATTATCTGCTCTGGGTACATTCATTATTTGAGGCTCGTCAGATGTTGATTGGCTCGTCCTGCCCTCTGTGCTCATACTCTCAGGGATGCACCCGCGGGCGCCATAGCAACGAGAAACCTCAGGAGCCTCTGCGGCCAGAAGTGACCACTGATAAGGGCGACATAAAGGAACACGTTGGAAAAGAAATTATCTACCAGGGACCCAAATCAGCAGAAGCCCTGGAAAAAGAGAGACCCAGGTATATGTACAGGAAGTAGTTGCATAGGGTGATGTCAAGTAAAATGTGCTGAATGTGGAAGTGAACTCAACGATCTGTCATTAGTTATTTTTAAATGCTGTATTCAATCACAAAACACAAGAGTTTGTTAAAGTGAGTGTGGCAAATCATTTACCATGTAGGCTTGTAGGGAAAAAACTACACTACTACACTAATTACTAATTACAACTTTTGATGTGGTTAATATATTTGTATGAAATGATTGAAGATTAAGAAGTAAGTGGTTATGAAACCCAAAATAACAATTATTAGTTGCTAGCCTATTTATTCAAATCCTCCTTATCTAAAATGCAGCGACACATAGATATGCTCTACTGAATAACACTTTCTGTCTTACACACACAGATGCTAGATGCAGCTAAATGCAGCAATGAGTTGCATGACGAATCTTATTTTAGCTGTCCACCCACATACATTTTAAATAATGTACTGTAATGTTCTGTTCTAGATAATTTATCAAACATTGTCCCAATTTACTTGACACTGCCATTTATAATTGTATTATTTTAGTCCTGGATGCTGATTGGTTAAAACAAACTTGCAGACATTCTAAAATGCACAATATAGCAACGGTTTCACCTGTTCATTTCTGTTCACCTGTTTCTACTGTGTGTATATCACAGTATATACTGTATATTAGAGACTGTATGTCGGAGACTATATCTATAGGCACAAGAGAGGGTACAAATGCAGTGCACTGTGTCTTTCTCACATTCTGTTTCTTTCTATCACCAGCACAGAACTTCACACATATTCTTCCTCTGAATACAAAATTTAGACCTTTTCCCCTCCCTCTCTTTCTCTTTCGAATACGCCCCCTCCTGCTTTTTAGGTAAAAACAGGCAGTGACATGTTTTTCAATATCTCTTCACAGTTCAGATGAGCCAAAATCGAAACTGCGGGTGAAGATCTCTCCCTCTCTGGCTCAGATTGCAGAGAAAATTGAGATCACTGAGAGAGAAAAGAGAGAGAAGCTAGGTGAGCAATCTGGGAGTGAACCTTTAACAGCATGCACACACATCTAAGGAGCAGCAAACAGAGTCACCTGCATTAGAAGCAATGCAATCACAGTTTAGTAGCATTTATTCTGTGTGTTAAAGTTGAGTTTAATATATGTTACTGTAGTCCTTAAGACAAAATTTTCTTTTAGCAGATATATGCATTTAACATGTTTAAAATGTTTGGAAATACAGATTGGAAATATAAAAATATTGATGACTGCACTTACAAATTGTATCCATAAAATGCCCTAGATCAAAAATATGCCCCCATACTACCTACTTCTTATCAAGTAGCAAAAAACAGTAATATGTCCTGCTTAATCTTCTTATTCCATTAAAAAATTTTCAATGAAGCTAAGAAACATGTGCTTGTCTAGCCTATTAATGGGGCCTTTTAGTGTCATTTCAGCCCCTGACAATGAAAATGTAACTAATTTAAAGCCCACTTCTCATGTTCTGGGATATAAGACCGATATAAAAACTTGGATTTGCTGCTGTGTGCTTATTTGTGTTCACATTTGTCGCATTATTAAGTTTTTATTGGAATGTGACTTGTTCATTTTAAGAAATCGGTTGAAGTTGGTTGTTACTCTACAAATATCAGACTTTGTTTTAATCTTCTCTTTCTTTCTTTACCTCATTCCCTTTGCTGTGTCACAGAGAGTCAAGCCACCTTTGTTGGCGTTAAATGCAAAAACTCAGGATGCAAAACAGTAGGTGCTTGTGTGAATGTGTGTCTAAATGTAATTTTTAAAAATGTATTTGTTGCCAAAATTAGTTTAATTGGCAGATACACCAGTTTCATACATTTTTCTGGGCTTTATTGGAGGTAGGGCCTCAGGTCCCTTTTACAAAAGCCTTCCAATCTCTTCCAACAATCACACAGGAAATAAACAAAATTCCCACAGGACAGAGAACAATCCTTCCAGATTTCTACAGGATTCCTTTAATTAATTGTAGGGGAAGGTTCAGCATAGCGTTTAATAATACATAGGTATAATATGAATCATGACGCAAGTCAGCCTGCTTAACAACATATACATTTATGTTGTGCCCTCTTGTGGCCATAATTAAGAATAACACTGCGTCACTAAATATGAAGTTAGATTCTGTTGTGAACTAATCCTGGACCCCTGAGCCCAGTGTAAGAGTACTGATCCAGGATCAGTCTCCGCTTATAACTGCTTTCATAGGGAAGGGCACAAACTGACATTTGAACCAATATGATGCTGAATGGACAGAGCATGATAAGAAAGAACTCTCCAGTAATTACTAAAGCCACAGGTTCAGACTAATGCCTTCTCTTAAATGATTGCTTCTTTGGGAAAAGCTATTCTTTAATGGATTAGCTAGTGGTAATCCTGAAAGTTCATCCTGTTAATGCAGTAAATGTTGATCTGAGAGTTGTTCTTTACTCCAGGCAGGATCTGAACCCTTGTAACAGGTTAATAGCATGATGTTGATTTTCCCTTGTCGATTTTAATTTCTTTAACCACTGAGAAAGTTCAAAACATTAAGCTTGATTACAGCTACCTGCTCACTTATCTATTGAGAACAGCAGAGAAATAAATGAATTATCAAGAGTCTCAAAGAGTCTCAAGAGTGTCTGAGACTGAAAGAGTCTCATCTGTGCTGAGTCAAGGTAGAATCAACACTTTTGCTTTGTCTAAATTTACTTTGGAGCAGACATGTGTAGGCAGGTAATGCTTTTAAAAACTGCTGATTCTGCGTACAGACTGTATGTAACTGTTAAACCAGGTAATTTGTTTGTGTGTTCAGACTTATCAGGGTCCAGAGACTGATGCAGAGATCTGTTCTTATCATCCCGGAGCACCAGTCTTCCACGAAGGGTAGGAAACTCCAGCAGTCATGACTTTATTTGCACATGTGACTCAATCTCTGCCTATTCTTATCTGTTGTAGACTAGAGATACTAAAACCCAATCTTAGTATCTGGTATAACTTCTACACCAAAGCCCTTTCACATATTTTCAGTGTGGGTGAACTGATCTGGGATCAGATCCTTATATGCAATTTTATACAAGAAGAAAGTAAAACAACTGTAAAGGTAATTTGAGTTTTGATGTAAGGTTATATGCGTAATAATAATAATTGTCTGTCAATCATTGTGTAGATACAAATACTGGAACTGCTGCTGCATAAAAACAACTGACTTTAATGCTTTCCTGGATCAGAAGGGCTGCACTGCAGGAAAACACTGCTGGATCCCAAAACAGGTATCAAAACCTGAATTCACCCTATGTAGTACACACACACACACACACACACACACACACACTCACACACACACGTTAATCTTTGTTAAAACTTACTAAATTTACTTTTTTTTAAACACACTCACACATTATATTGCTTTCTCCAGACCAGGACATTATTACAGACATTCAGAATGATGAGGTTTTACTGTCTCATTAAAGACTTTGATAATGATGTCATTCGCTTTGATATACAGGACAAAAAGAAGGTGGCATGCCGGCATGATTGGCACCAGACAGGACACCAGGTTGTGGTTACAATCTATGCAAAAAACTCTAGACCAGAGCATTCCTATGTAGAGGCAAACCGCACAATGGTGAGTTAAACATAACCTATAACTGTTCCTTTAAAAACACCACATCAGCGTCAAGAGTCACATCAGCATCAAAATAATAAAGACTCACTTCACATTAGCATCAAAAGATTCACTTCACATTTGCATCAAGAGTCACTTCACATTAGCTTCAAGTGTCACTTCATGTTAGCGTCAAGAGAAATCAAAACAGTCACCTCATATCAGCATGAAGAGTCGAAATAAGTCATTTCACATTAGCAAATAAGTCAGAACATTCACTCCACATCAGATGTTAAACATGTGTCTTGTGTATGTATAATGTATTTTGTGTTTGTTTTAGGGAAAGTAAAATAAATGATCTAATATATTGATACGCTTTTTTATATCTTGTTTACTCTGCAGTTAACATGCCATATTCAGTTTGAGGGTGACAAAGTGTTTCACAAGGACATCCACTTATGGGGGGTGAGATGTATTGTACTTACACTATTTTATTATGGTTTAGCAACACTGGTCTGTACAATATAATCTTAAAATCTAAAATAATATCTCCGTGTCATGTTCTGGTCACTTAGGTGATTGATGTGAACAACAGTTTTGTAAACATGGTTCCATCCAAAGTTGAGGTGACCATGAGGAAAGCTGATGCTGTTGCCTGGGGCAAACTGGAGGACCCCAAGCACAAACCTGAGCCAGAGGTTACCAGTGAGACGGACCCAGAACAGGAAGCTGTGAAACCAGACTGGGACATCTCAGATGATGACATCAGCGAGTCAGATTGGGAAGATGATGAGGAGGACAAGAAAGAGAGCGAGGACAAAAAGAAAGAGAGTGAGCCAGTTGATGAACCTCCTGAGCTAGAAGAACCTGCTGAAGTTCCTCCAGAAAAATAAAAAAGCCCTGTTAAGTGTACTTTACATATTTGTTTACAAATAAAACATGATATTTATACAGATATGGGGCTAATGCTTCCATTATTTATTCCTAGTTAATCCTGTTTCTCACACCCTGTTTTTAT
Source organism: Ambastaia sidthimunki (assembly GCA_036877625.1). NCBI lineage: Eukaryota > Metazoa > Chordata > Actinopteri > Cypriniformes > Botiidae > Ambastaia > Ambastaia sidthimunki. Next base: position 5,940 of record JAZGTK010007455.1, on the reverse strand, counting down.
TCTGCTGAATTGTGTTACAGTTTCTATTGGCCTCCAGTGTTGTACATATACACTGACAGAATCGAAGTTTCACATTTTAAATTGCATTTAAAATGCATGATAAGATTATAAACTGAGACATGATTCAAACAGCAATGGCCACACTTTATTTTTGCTTCAAGTCAACAGCAACAATCCTGAAGTAGGTGTTTGCAGTGAGAGTCAGGGCCCACGGCCACGGAAGCTTGACTGCAACCCACATGGCAAAACATTTTAAATAAACAGGATAAATAATACATTTCAAAAGTAAACAGTAGTCAACAATGAAGAGGATTGGGTACCAGCAAAAATCGAAAAAAAGTCAATCTCATTTGATTCTGTTCAAATAAAAATTTAAAAATAAATGTTCTGTTCATAAAATATTTGCCTTCCTCTTGTACCTGATTAACACAGTTATAATCAATGGCTTGATATGTGGAGATGATAAAGTGATGGGTTTTCTGCCCAACAGCAATTTCATTCGAAACTGGACAGCACATGATAACAATTCATCACTTGTTAGGAACTTTTGAACAAAGATGTGCAAAAAAAGTCCCAAAAATACAGTCCATGTTTTAGGGGCACAACCATCACACCTCTGTATCAGGACCACATTTGCCAATGTCAATGTCATGATTTTTGTACAGAGCAATACTGCTAGACTTTGGCTCACAACTAAACAACAACATTTTCCAGTATGTATATTATTTAAATGGAAACATCGTACCTCTTTATAAATACTGCAGACCACACGTCAATAATAAAATAAAAGTTCAAGTTTTCCTTTACCTCTGGGTTACCATTTACAGTAAGATTGAACCCTAAAAAGGGTCAACGTCTGAATAACATTCATAAGTGTGATTATATACTGTAACATACCTCATTCCATGAATGAGACCCATTTTCATATGATAAAACAAACACACACAACCTTAGTTTTTTTTTAGATTTGTTTTCCACATTAAAGTGCAAGGCGAGATAAAATACATTTTGAAATGTACGACATACAGCATCATTTTCTTTCACGAGATTTCCCTGCAGAAATAAGGACAGTAACAGAAACAGCTCACTTTAAACCACTGCGTTCCATTTACTAACTTGGCACAAGATTTTACGGCACTGAAGCTTCTAGAACAACGGCTCAATTGACACACTAGTGATACACCATCACGACTTGGCTGAAGATTGAGAGAAAAAGAGAAAATAGACCTTTTCTTCTGCATAAGGACATGAAAGGCATGCAGAAACCTAGCTGGTCTTATAGAGATATACAGAGACTAATTGCAGTTTCTAACTATTCAGCCATTTTGACGAATAATGCAGGTCCACCATACATTCATTCATCAAGAGATTCATTTTTGCACATTGGTTTCATTGTCTTAATTTTAATACTTTTTTTGTTTGATTCAGTTTCAGTTTGTTCTTTTGTTGTTGTTCAGATGGCGATAGGATGCAACAAAATAAGTCTTCGCAAGTCTTTCCATTTTCTTTGGAGTGCAAAGAAAGTTTGACGGCTTGAATACTAAGAAAAAGAATAAAAGATAAAATAAGATACAAGAAAGGTTCGTCTCATGCTTGGGAACTACATTGCTGAAAACAGAGAGAGTGGAAGGATTGAGAGAGCTGTGGTCCACTCCTGCTCGTTGATGATGCGTTCCATGACACCATCGAACCTTCGGCACACAGAATAAGCAGGAAACATAACCACAACAGTAATGCAGTGCTGGGCTATGTCCCTCCAAAAGAAGCTCACAAACACTGGGGTGGTTGGGGTGGGATGTGTGTCTGCACAGCTCACACACTCCCTATCCAGGCATAAAGCAGCATCCCGTGGCCGAGTGGGTCCTCACGGCAGAGGTGCGGCAAACCGTTCCAGTTCTTTAGTTGCCTGCAGAATCCACATCACACGCCCCGCCCTTGATATCCCAAGTTCCTGTGACGTGCATACAACCATTAATAAATACATTATATTTGAATAATGATACAGTTTTTTGTAGACAACGCTACAGTTTACCTACCATATTTCATTGATATGCATTTAAAGGTATGTGAATTAATGATAGGGTACATTTACCATTTTAAATTTGGAAAAGGTTAAACTAGAGAGAACTAGGAGGTAAGATAATTTAAAACAAGTATTATTCATTTATAGTCAAAAGAAACATTGTTTAGTGTTTGGTATATACATGTGACATCACAGTATATTAGCACCTCACTGCAGTTAAATGTCAGTTTTACTGTGAATATCCACCATATGCTGCATGTACAGTAGAACTGAAGTAAGTTTGTTGCTGTTTTTAATCTACAGCAGTAAATGTGTCTGTCACAGTACCTGAAAGAGAGCTGCTAGACCGCTGCTTATGTAACCGCTCTCTTTCCTTCTTTCCTTTGGGCATAATTTTCAACTTCATACTGCTTTTCCCACTCACCCGGGACGATTCCTGCAGCGACACACACACACTAGAAACTTGAAATACATCAGGTCTCTATTACTGAAGCACAGCTGGAAATCTCGCTCCAGGCTTGTCAGTAGTTCACCAGGAAATCGCCAATTAAATGTGATTTTTTAAAAACTGAAGTTGAATTCACACTTATGGTTTCTGAAAAAGCATATACCGTAGCCTAACAACCTCAGCCCTCATGATTGTTCTGTCTTGAAAGGTGGGATTCACTTTATAGAAAAGAAAAACTGATGTGTCACTCAAAGTTCTGCATTAGAAACTGGAGAGACGCACACCTCCTCAGAGCAATGCATGCTGGGACAGATCCAGTGAATATCCTCCAACTTGTGTAGCTCAGTGCTAAGACTGTCCACCGTGGAAAGAAGCTCCTCTTTTTGAGAAGTCTCCAACTGCTACACACACAGAAAGTAATATTTCAGACTGCACTGCATCTGGGCATAAACATGCCAGAGAAAGCAAGAAATAAACAATGTCTCTCACCAGCAGTTTTCCTTCCAGCAGCATCTTGGTCTCTTGCTGAAGGATTTTACTGCTGTTGACAAGGTCTACAGCTGTACTGCGACTCAGACCCTGCAGAGAAACACAGACACATGCACGGTCACTGCTCGCCTCTGACTTTAGTTTGACTTTCTGACAATCTCTTGCTGTTCGGTGATAAACACACAGTGTTGTTAAGTTATTCTTCTGTGTGCTGGTCAGTGGAGCTCCTGTGTAGAACAGCAGGAGCAGCTCAACAGAACCATGATGAAACTCCAGCAGGATGAAAACTATTGAAATGCACTTCTTAACCCTTGAAGAGCTGCTGTAAACTGACTCTTCTTGACTCATATTGCTTGTTGCAAAGTATCTATATTTATAAGAATCTATAAGAAAACATAAATACGTGTGTAAACTTTATCCGAGTAATGTTTTCAATTTTGTTTTGAAATAGTTATTAAACAATATCTAATAAACCTTTTACGAGAATAATGTCAACAGTTTTAGGAAAAAAATAATAACATAACGAGATAGTATAGTAATATTTTTAGTCAAAATTACTAGAATAATGTTGTAGCATTATGACATTAAACCATATAAATAATTAATACATGAATAAAGAACACTATCCCTATTTAAGAATCCCTATTTTATTTTGTTCTGTCCTGATTTTTTGTGTCATTTATTGAATCATTTAACTCAGGGGTGTCCAGACTTGGTCCTGGAGGGCCAGTGTCCTGCAGAGTTTTCTTGCCTCAACACATTTCAGGTGAGTTTGGGATTTTAGGATTGGAGCTAAACTTTGCAGGACACTGGCCCTGCAGGAGCAGTATTGGGTACCCCTGATTTAATTTTCTGAAATCTTGAAAACATTTCTGCACACTGAAATACATTAACATTTTCAGCAATTCATCAGTAATTATTTCTGCATGTAATATTCAGGCATGCTGAGCATGATGGGTAATTGTGTGTCACCTCAGGGCTGGAGGGTTTGGAGGGAAAGGCCTCACTCAGAACAGCAGCGCTGGCATTCACAGCATGAGCTAATTCCTGCTCCACCACTTTGTGACTTTTAGCCACCTCCCGAATTCTACAACACATTCAGCAACAACACAAACACGTTTGTCCACTACTTAAGTCTTGATCCATGCTTGTAGTTTTAAAAGTAAATTTCAAGATAATTGTAAATTAATAAGAGAAGCAGTTACATCAAGTATCGCATTTATGACTAACTATATGATGGGGTGTGTTGATTTGGGTAAAGTGCTTAAACTCAATTTCTTCAAATGCAAGTATCATTGTGGTTTTTAAATGCTTCTAATGGATTAGAAACAGGTGTTGCCGTGGTCAAACAGGTCAAACAAACACACCTGTTGATGAGTGTATCGGCCACTAAGCCGAGCTGCTGGACCTGAGCACATTCCTCCTCTGTCAGATACTCCATGGACTGCTGGGAGTTTAGTCGAGGGCGAGGGGGGCGGCTGTCACCTTTTCGTTTGTCCTCCCATGATTTCAACGTGCTCTCAAACGCCTATCGCCACAGAAACATGCAGTATTAACAGAATGCATTGCATATATATATTAAAAAATGGCCATATGATGAAGGTGTACTAAAAAGATCAGCTTGAAGAAGCATTTCTGTTGATCTAGCTGTTTGTGCTGTTCACCAGCAAATCTAAGCTGATGAAGCTGCTGAGTTTTTCTGGTAAAGATGGTATTTAAAGAAGGATAAAGATCACATGACAAATGAGATCACATGCACACTGACCCGGTCTCTGGTCAGCATCTGCGCTCGGTTCTTGTGAATGATTTTGACAATGCCAGGTGGCTGAATCCAGGCCTCTCCATCCACCTGCACTGGTACACCTTCATCACCCAGGATTGTGATCTTCACCTGCCGACACTGAGGAGAGAGCCAGTGGAAAACATGATTGCATGTATTTGTACACAGGTGTTCATTTTAAAACAAATTACGTAGTAAATTAATTAAATTGAGAGACCTTATTAATATGATTATTATACTATATCATATTACAAGCTAATATAAACATAAATATTAACATATTAACTCTAGTGGGTCCCCCCACCCCAGTATTCAAGATAAACCTTCGACCATGTATTTGTGTATGGGAGTGTGTGTGCAGACCTGAGCAATGCGGTGATGCTGTAGGTTAATGACTCGTGACATGGCCATCTGCATGCTGCCGAACACAGCCACCACCTCCAGCTTCTTATCATCAAATGATGGAGCCCCAAAATTCTACACAAACCAAAAACACAGCAGAAGGTCTTAAAACACCAAACACAGAACCACATTCACATCTAGAATGTATCACATGTATACTTGTATTTACTATACTGTATATTTTCACAGATCCTTTAAGTGGAGTACATTTACAACTTTTTAAATTTGCACTGTTTAAAGCTTATTTTGCAATTCTAACATTTTCTAGTTTCTATCTTCCCCATTGATTGCATCTTTCCCACTGATATATGCCACAATGCGACTTGTCGCATTGACTGATTTTATTGCGTTTGAAAAATGATGATGAAAGGTAATTGATGGCTGGTTGTAAATGTGGCTGATGTATTCTGAAAACTGTCTGCAGCAAGACACTAAAGCTGAGCTGTTATTTATTGGCAGCTCAGAATACTGAGATGCGCTGATGATAAATGCGTGACTCTGATTCCTCTGTTCATCCCTGAGCTGATTCTTCAGTTTGATAACTAAGTGCCCTTCAGAACTACAGTTATGTGTGGTGTGCTGAGAATGAGCTTCATTGACTCACGTTGTCCTCTTTGGTGCCACCCCAGAAATTAATTCCTCCTGCATAGCTGGGGATGTTCAAGACAGCAAGACCCTGAAGGCTCGGCAGGGACATGGGCACTCCATCACACTGCAGAGACAGAGAGAAAGAGGTGGTGGACGGGCAGGGCAACATGATTTACAATTTCCCAGAATGCTTGAAACATAAAACCATGG
>JAZGTK010007454.1:0-19370 GCA_036877625.1 Ambastaia sidthimunki | reverse complement strand
AACGCGGAAGACAAATTTCCAAGAGCTACTGAACAATGGCAGTAAAGTCTTCCATCATTTATTCACCATCATGTCATTCCAAACCTGTTTCACTTTTCTGTGGAACACAAAAGAAGATATTTAGAGGAATGTCTTAGTGGTTTGGTTCCACACAGTGGAAGTCAATAGATGCTACTGATGTTTGGTTACCAACATACTTCTTGTGTGTTCCTCAGAAGCCATTTTCGTTTTGGGGTGAAACAAAGACAAATCCTGACCGTTGCTAATTACAAATTCACTGATCAGAGATCAGCCCAAAGACTCAGAGATTATCCTGAGAAAAGAATCAACAGATGAGAGGAATGGGGATGACCTGGATTTGTCAGCCCTCAAAGATGTGGCACAAATGATTTTGAGGCATTAAGGGCTGATCCTGTATCTACAGTATGTGTTTGCAGAACTTTAACCAGTCAGTTTGGTGTATTTTCAGAGCGTTAGCTAATATTTTAACAGAAACACACACTCATTAATCATGTCGATGGCAGGAAATGAATGACCAACACCTTATCCAGAAGTCATCTGAGGTTTACAAAAAGAGGAAATTTAAAGCTGCAATCCGTAACTTTTTTCTGTTAAAAAGAACAAAAATCAGTTTTTGAGCAAATGACAGATTAGTGTTTGAAACTGTTTCTTACACCGATTCCCAACAGTAAGTTTATAACAATGATTTATAATTTAAGCATTCCGGTCTGATTTTCTGGAAAATGGTTTTATTTAACTTGTGTACATAAAGAAAAGTACATAAGTAACCTGCAATTTTATGTTTGAAACAGAGATGGCGGTAGAGAGGCAAAAGTTACGTATTGCAGCTTTAAGCAAAAAAGGAAAAAGGCTAATGTAACGCTAACCTATGTTCGCCGTTAGCATCGCTCTTCCTGAGTGTGTCAAACGCAGCCACATACAGTGAAAGGAATGAGGCTCCATCTACGGCCCCTGGCCCACTAATGTTTTATAATGCACTTCTCACGGCAGGGACACCGTCATTTCTACAGGAGAACAGCATGATGGGTAATCAGCCGAGCTCTTTTACTCAAAATCACTCACGCGGGGGCTGTGAGAACACACTGGTGATGCTAATACCCACAAACCCCCAGGGCTGGGCATCCACTAGCCTGCTTTATCAACCGACCTGTGAGAGGTGGAAGAGAAGATTACACAGAGCAACAGCGATTGAAGAGGAAAACGACGCTGAGCGGAGAGCTCATTTTCTCACGGGCCGGAGAAAAGTGCGAGACGATGAGATTTCAGAGTGGATGAATCACCAAACGAACCGGGTTATTACAGCCCTGATCGGAGAAAACCACGCTTACAGAAAAAGAAGAAAAAAGTGACATTAATATTTCTCAAAACTACGCTTGGGTGGGACAAACGAAACCGCTACGAATTTGGAAATGGAGTGAAAGCGGCCATCATGAAATTCGTCGGTGAGCGTTGAGGTCAGAGGGGTCCAATTAAAATTGCACAAGGAGTGAGGGAACAAACGCGGCTCGTACCGCGGGGTACCGCGCAATTAGAAGCGCGCGATCAAACGGGCACACGCTAGGCGAGACGGTCGTCTCTGGAGCGCCGCAATGCTAACGAGTTCTCCGTGCCCCGGGTTTGAGGAAGGCTGGGTCACACACACACCAGCTTCTGAGAAGTGAACGGTGAGGTTACAGCAAAGAAAAGTCAGAACCAAACACACAAAAATGATATAAATGAAATGCAGCTAAATAGAAAAGCGCTACGTTTCAAAACGTTGTGATGCCTCGCTGATTACTGCCTACATAGTCCACCACAAACGCAGCCAGGCTGAAAAAAAACATCAAATTACTTGCACGTTAAAAAGCCTGAAAATAATAAGGCAAATTTTCTGTGTAATTTAATGAAAATATATATTTTTAAATATTTTTGACATTTGCATAGATTTTTATTAAATGGTGCAATGCAACATGCACATATACACACACACACACACACACACACATATATACCAGTGCTGCCTCAACATCCGTCCAACCTGATACAAAAGAAGAAAGAAACATCTTTCAGAACAGAGAAAACACTTCTGGAAGGTGGCATTACACCTGTGGATTTTGGTTTCACAATGCCAAAGCATCGACTGCGCGCTAGTGCCCTGTTCTGATCTTTGATTGGTCGACGCCATGACTGCCACACCGTCCTCACAGCGTGTCTGAGGGCACGCTAAGGCCAGACACACCTGAACGTGTAAAGAAAGGCGAGAGCGTGTTCGCGTCTGTCGCCTCGCAGGAAGTGAGCAGATGGCCGAACCTGGGCTGCTGTTGGCACTGGACTTCTTAAAAGTGTTCGGATCGGGCCGGTGGTGGAAAAGTCTGCCAATAAAAGCTCAAAGCCAGGGTTAGAATTAAGACAGAAATGCGACAAGCACGAGAGCAGAGGATAAACAATACTGTGCCCGCGGTGACGGGTGGAGAAGTAGAGTGCAGGTTTCTCTCACTCCAGATTTCTCCGAGAATTCTTCAAGGACTCCCAGCGGACGCTGTGGAAAAGCAGATGGTACGTCTTACGCATTCTGCTCGCTGCTCTTGTGGGCAGCCAGAAGGCAGCTAAAAACAAACCCCCGGAAGGAGCGCAGACAGATTTACAGCAAAGCCTCCTCGTGTCTTTCTGCCTGGGGTGGACGGACACGCCCTGAAGACGGCAAGGTGACTGAGTATTTAACGAAGTCACACACTTCTCAACATGAAAAACCGTAAGCGGGAGGGAACGGAAAGGAAAGCAGACACTCAAACCTGCAGATTCCGATGGTTTAATTGATTGTGACCGGAGACGAGGGGTTTCCCGACAGGGATTTGTGTCTTGTGGGTCTTGCTCCTCTGATGAGGTTGGGTGTAAACGTAGGCTCGCACCAGATGGGGACGCAACACACGACTGGGAAAGCAGCCGTTTTCCCCCCTTGTGCTACTGCCCGCGTTCTTTCCTGAGCCGCTTGGGTCCTGCCAAAGCCCGGATTTTCATGTAAACTGGGCTTGGGTTCCGGCCCGGAAAGAAGGCTGCAAACTGACTGCTCCAGTGCTCGGCAGAGACGAGGCAGATGGCTGGACCTCAGAGCACAGACAACAAATGAATAAGTCAGTGGTGAAGCAGGCAGAGGTTTTGCTATTGGACAGGGTGGATTTAGACTTCTGCAAGAGGATTAATGGAGAGGGAGGGTCACATTCTTTGCCAAAAACCTAAAGCTAAACCATAGTGCTGGTTAGTCTCTCCAAGGAATTTGGGGAGATCTTCCCGGGAATGCAAGAGCAGAAAACAATAAAAAAAACTTTTGTCATCATTTACTCACCCTCATTTTGTTTCAAACTGGTTTGTCTTTCTTTTGTGGAACACAGAAGACAATATTTTGAGGAACAATACAGAACTTTTCTTATTAAAATGAAGAATTGTGCACACACAATTGTTTCTGCACAACAGTTGTGTGTTTCTCACACAATGCTATCAAATAGCTTTTAACACTTTAAATAAAACACACAAGTTATATATATATATATAGAGAGAGAATATTTATAGACTTATTATTTGTAGACTTAAGTTATATGTTCAACCAAAATATCTCCTTATTTGCTCTACAATGGAGAGAAACACAATATAAAGGTGAGTAAAACAAGACAGCTAACAAAGCTAACAATTTCAGGTTGTAAAAACGTTTTTGTGACTTTTCCCTTAAGTATCAAAATTATTATTTTGAAAGTTTTATACACACACACAGTCCATGTTCTTGGCATATATATATATATAAACATATAACTAAAAAAGTTACTACAAATGGTACTGCAAATATCTTCTGATAGGAAACTTTTAAAAAACGTTCTGAGAACATTCCCTATTATCTGGGATCACTGCCAGTCTGGGGCTACACGCATTCACTCCTCCAGCCGTGTACAGAGAGCAACATTTCCATCGTAACTTTGAAATGACATCCAAAAGAAAACCAGCTACTAATTTACACGACGCTAATTAAAACTGGAGGGCAAAATATCGCTAACAGTGACGCCTGTTAGCGACAGAAACAATGCAGAACTAATTGAGCTCAAGGCTGACAGTGTAATTGATTGTTACTTCATTACATTACATTAAAACCTGTTTCACATCAGTATCTTTACTGTACTGTTAAAACATCTAAACAGCCTTTAAACGCGACAGATTTATCTGGAAGGCAAGAAGACGCAAACGCTTGTTTTAGAAAGAAGGAGATCTGTGACATCAGCTGAAAAGGAAAGTTTTGTTTTAAGACAAACGCAAACATTTTTAAAATGTACAATAAAATGCATTGATTAGTAAAAGACATTTTGAAATCGTGTTGAGTTAACGGGTAACAGTTTTTACCTCTGATGATGGACAGCTTGGCTTGAACATTAATTTCCCCTTCGCTGTTCTCAGCCACACACTCGTAGATGTTCTCATCTCGAGGGGCTCGGAGGGGCTGGATCCTCAGAACTGCTCCCGCACCTTCATCAAACTCTATCGTCTGCGTTAAAGGACAAACAGAAGATTTGTGTATTCCTGACACATCTCATGAATGGCTGTCTGGTGCTTAAAGGGACAGTTCAGCCAAAAATTTAATTCTTCCATCATTTAATCACTCTCATGTCATAACAAACCTGTGTGACTTTTTATCTTCTGAGGAACACAAAAGAAGATATTTTAAAATACGTTGGTTACCAAACAACAGTGGCACCCATTGACTTCCTGTTTGTGGACACAAAACCACCATTTCTCTAAATATCTTCTTGTGTGTTCCACAGAAACCTGAACAAACGTAAACGTGCATCTCTTGTAAGATCTAAGATCCTTTTAAGGAGGCTCATGTTTATGTTTACAATTGCATTTGATAAAAACTATCCCAACTCTATTCTGGCTTCCACATCTCAAAATTCTCCTGTAACATCTGGACGAGCTTGCGGCTGTGAGCCAATCAGGAGCGAGACTTAATTAGGTTACGTGGTAGCGTCGCGTTTGATGTCGTTGTAGCGAAACAGTCGCGCGAATCAACAGGGAATGACAGAGAGGAACGGAGCTCTTTGTAAAGCCAGTGGCGAAAACTTTTGTGAGTTTTCAAGGCTACGTTAATGAGAAGCATCGGTACGACGGCACACTGTCCTAAGTGTGTGCAGATCAATATCAAAGCAATGCCTCCGGGGGGAAAAATGAATTAATTCAAACCCCTCGCCAATGACTTTTAAACGCGAGGAAGATGATAATTTGAGCCGAGCTCTCTTGCATTCTCGCTGTCGAGCGAAGGATAAAGCAAAACACAGACCAGCGCTGATAGTGTAGTTAACGCAGGACTAGTTTAAATTAGTATCAGTCATACAGCTGTCAGCTGTGTTATGAGTAAACTACAACAATCTAGGAAAACAAGGCACATATATGCTCAGCAAACTGACAAAAGATAGACAATGTTACGTAAACAACATATTTAACCAATACCCCAGCTAACAATTTTAGGTTGTAAGAACGTTTCCCTAATGTTTTCATTAAGTAACAAAAATGTTAAAAATATTATTCTGAACGTTCCACAAGAGTAGTTTTTTAGATGTTGTATTAACGCTTATTCAAGAGAACTTTATATCACTATTTGAGAATGTTACTCAAACGTTTTTTTTTACTTCGTAACAACTTAAAAATAAGTTTCTAACGTTACTGCAAGAACTTTTTGGATAACTTTGAGAAACGTAAGCCAACATTCTGAGAACGTTCCCTGTTAGCTGGGACATGGTTCCAGGCACCTTGATGCATTTATTTGAGAAATTTAAAGACATTGTTGGTAGTATATGAAATCCTGCTACACTGTATGTTATAATGTCCTTCAAGTGTTAGCATGCTAAGTCTCACCTCGATCCGCTGAGAGTTGACCCTTTTCCCTTTCTTGTTCCAGGTCACTCTTGGTTTGGGGTCACCTGTGGCTTGGCAAACGAAGGACACGACGCCCCCTGAGACGCCGATCATGTCTACAGGAACCTTCGTGAACCTCGGTGGCGCTAAACCAGAAAAAAAAACATTAGCATTCTAGATTTGTGCTAGACTGATGTCTGGAACAGTTTACTAACACACTGCTTACTGAACATTAACCAGTATAAACAACATGGCCTACAGTATTGGAAACAAACCACACTAAATAAACATTTCACTTGGAAATATGCTACATTGTTGTCAAAAGCACAATGCATGTTTAAATCAACGAACGGCGTCCAACTGTCATCCTGGAAATGAAAACAGTTAATTTGCATATTTAATCAAAGTTTGTGTTAAAATGTCTTAACTTGTAGTTTGATGAAATAATCAAGTTTTGTTGCCATTAAGTAACAAAAATGTTGAAAAAACTATTTTGAATGTTATAGGAACATTCAAAATGTCAATTTTTTAAATGTTGTATTAACATTATTGCTTGGTATTAAGAACATTATTAAAAAAATTCTTTAACATTTTTTAAATATTTACACTAACAACTTAAAAATAAAGTTCTTGATATATCTGAAATATGTTTAAAAAGTTCTAAATAACGTTACAGCAAGATTGTTAGCCAACGTTGTGACAATGTTCCCAATGCTAGCTGGGGCACTGCTGCATGGACCAGGAATTCAATGCACTATGAATATTTGCATATTGCGCACAGCACGCAAACTACACACAGCAAAAATACCAAGCGTAGCATGCTAGCATGCTATCCCATGCCACATCCAGCGCAGGTACAGCAAAGCTAACCAAATTTGTCACAGGACCACTGTAACAGTAAATCAATTTAATTAAATTACCGTTTGATTGCACGTACACCCTCATACGCGCAATTTAATCTGCGACTCGCAGCGCATTCATCCATAAAACAGCACCAGCGTAGCACTGCGACACGCTAGTAAATTCTTCATCTAGATAATAGGGAGCCTGAGAGAGAAATGGAGATGGACGAGCGGCCCGGACCACCGCAACGCTCCGAACGGCGCGTACGAACGGGAAGTGGCTATGTATCAACGCGCCGGTAATTACGCCGCAGACAATGCGCATTCTGGCACGTCGACGCCACCATGAATAATTTATTACGCAATGAATAATAAAACACTACAGATTCTGTCTTGATTTGAAAGCCCTTGTCACAGGAAGCACCCGAACTCAACACGCGTCTCTGGTAAGTCGTGGCAGATGCGAGCTAATGACATCCAGGAGATGATTAGAGCTGACAGTCGGTCGACGGTAGATCATTCGTTTTCACAAAGAACAAACCGTTGTGACCTAGCTTCTCCAACTAAAAGCATCTAGCTCCTTAAAAACCAAGAGCTGTCGGTTTGTCCACCATCACGGCCTGTTCTTTGTATATTACATCATGTTCAGAACATAAAATGTCTTTTTTCTTCTCAACCCAGCACGGTTTGTTCTCATCTCATCAAATTATCATGCAGACTTCTTCCGCCGTGCTCCGTGTATCTCTGGATCAAGCCCTGCTGTTTCTCCTGCGTGGAGCGGCAGGTCAAGCTCGACACAACAAGACATGAGAAGGAACCGTCTGGGGAATCGTGTTAAAATACAAAAAGCACAGAGATACGAGATCATCAAACGGTCCAGCGAGCGAGGCAAATTAATTATTAACTGCCCCTGGGCAGGCGGGCAGGGCCCTGATTCTGCGGGTACCAATAACTCCACATGAATGAAAGTTTCAGAGTTGAGAGGAGGGAGCCTGAGGTGTTTCTGTTGTAGTTTTGAAGTTAAGAAAGCTTAACACACATTCACTGAGCAAAGAGACAAAAAATTTCACCTCTCATGTGCATGAGTCATAAGTATTTGCCATAGCAAAAACAAATGGAATGTATCTAACTGGATCTACAAGTTTGGTCCAAACTAACAGATAACGTTCTTGGCTAACATTCTCTCAACATTCTTGCAATAACGTTAGTAGAACTTTTCTTTAATGTTACACATTATTGTATCAAAAACATTATTCTTAAGTAGTTAGTGGAATTCTTTTAAAAACAGAATTAAAAAATGTTTGAACAACGTTCTTATAATGAAGCACTTATAATGAAGCACAAGAAATGTATTCCTCAAGGGCTGTTTTTTCCCTTACATAGACTAGTAACTCGTAGTTTAACCTCTGGTTCAACCATTCTGTGGATACAACTAACACACACGCAGACACACAATACATATATCTATAACATAGCCTGAGGTCACACAATCCCTCTTGCACACAATTGGCACATTTCTGTGGCCCAAACGCGCTTTGGCAGATATGACAGGAAAGACGACAGTTTACGGCGCAGCCGTTATAGATTTTCTGACAAGATTCGGACAGGAGCGATTGTGAGGCTCGTGAACGCACCAGAGAAGTTTTGATGGACCGCGCTAATTCAACAGACAAAGAAAATGACCGGAAGATTAACCTTTTCACTCGCTCTGAGTTACTTTACATGCCCGAGCAGCTGTGAGGCCGACACGATCGTCTCAAACTCTCGTCAGGTTTGGTACATGTATACGGCACACGAAACAATACCAGATTCACAATCTTCTACCTGCACATGTAAGATTTTTGTTTTCCTGACAACACAAACAACGCACAGACAACATTATATGTTATATAATGTATATGCACAAATTTGCATATGGTGTCATCTTATAGAACCCTATAGAATTTTTACAGCGTTGAATTGATATATAATCAGATACGAATCTATTACAGAAAACTGGGTTGATGGCACGATAATTTCAAAGCAGGAATCAATCCCATGATGCCACAGCAACTTTCTTTATCAATCTAAAGGCCAAAGTGTTTGAGTTTGAGTGACTCTGACCTTCTGAAAGACAAGCCCAGACAGCAGGTTTACGAGTTTATCTGGGGGTTGGGGCGCTACAAAGAAACTACCGTAAACGTTCGAGGAGGCTGTTTTTTTTCTGCATGCATTATCTCCATTTAGATGCTTGATGCGCTTTCTCCTGCGATAAAAGCTGCAAGATCCGCTATCCAAAAGACTTACAAATAACACGTTTTTGATGCCTCCATTTGGCTGGAATCTCTCCTCCTGTAATGGGCGGCTTGGGGTGACAGATGCGGTTAGATGACTAACACCATAATCAAGGAAAAAACCTTTTGGGGCTTATAAAGAGAGCTCCATTATGCAGAGAATTAGAAAAATGCGTGCACAAAATGGCAGCCCATCCGTACCGTTTTAGCAGGAGGGAGAGAGAATCGCTTGCCACCCATCTTGTTTAAAATAGTCACCTCTCAGCAGCAGATTAAGGGTTATTTGAGGGTAAAAAGGACGTTTTTGGTGTCATAGTCATTTTGTCCCAGACAGGGATCCCCACTTTGGCTTATAATTGGCCCTTTCAGAGGTAATGTCCTAAATGGCCATAATTTGAGAAATCACGCTCCCACAAGCGTCTACAATTTAGACTCATCCAGGTCAAACACCTGCTCTTAAAGGGACCCAATTACGACATTTTTCAACAAATCATTTACTCACCCAAACTCAAGACTTTTCTTATGTGAAATACACAGGAAAACATCTTAAATACTGGACACGCCTGTTTTCTAATACAATGAAAGTCAACGGTGACCGAGATTTGACATTTGGCTAAATATCTCACAGGTTTAAAACATAATAAAAGTGAGAGGACAGGTCCGAATTCAACAATTTTTAGTGCCCTCAGTCTACAGATGTGCCTGCTAGAGGAGAAAAAGACTATGTCCAAGGTTTAGGCACGCCTGTGTGAGCACAGAGATTTGTGGCTGTGTGTTGGACTGAGCTTTCACACGGTCACATCCGCTGGAGTCAACAAAACACACTTCTCGCTCTCCCAGACTGGGCCATTGCTATGGAAACATGCCACCTGTTTTTTTTACCTCCACTAGCCTCGGTTTTTATTTTTTAGAGTCTCAGGCTAATCAACCGCTGAGAAGCCTTAATCAGAAGACGAGGAACAATAAACATTCCCGCCAGGAGAACACGTGGATGAATGATGAAGAACAGGGAACGTTCTCTCAGTAGGAGGAAAATCTATACACTATTGCTAGCTTTTTTGCCTCAATGCAAATCGTACCTCAAAAACGGTGCTGAGCGTCTGCAAGCGGTGTTTTTAATAACAGCTAGTCACAGCAACGCAGACTAATCGCCTAAAAAGACTTTTAAACAGATGGCAATAAAGGTTGATGCGTTTTTTATACAGATGTTTTCATGGGGTTATGCTGTGCTAAGCAAGCCAGCTAGATCTTTATCATGAACATCCTAAACAGTGAAGAGGACTGAACCATTAAAGCCAATACAAGCTGTACTCAAAAGCCACAAAGATCTCAATTTAATATATGTTTATTTAATATATGTATTTAAATAATTTAATACTATAAATAATTGAAAATATTAGATAATGTATTATATCAATAATTTCTCCTAAATACCACTAAGATGGAGACTCAGGTCTCACACTAGAGATTCAGAAAAGTTCTCAAAGATGTCCTCACACTGTCCTCACAGAGATAAAGTTGATTTCTAAATGAAACCTATCGTCATGGAGTCTCCAGTGCTACAAAAGATCAACCTCAGAGAAATCACATCATCTTCTGTGCAGTGAGACATCAGAAACAGAAAGTCTCACTTTATTTGCGTCTTCTACCCACAATTCTTTTGTCGTATCACTACAATCACCGCCGGTTCTAATAACTTCAAATTGACTCCGAAAAGCCCCTGTTGTTTCTGGAAGCGTCTTCCAGAAGCCACTGAGGAAATCTTTAACAGGTGTGGAGTAAGTCAACGTCTGTTGAGAGCTTTTCAAAATTAAGTTTAACAATAAGGCCAATTTTGAAATAGCTGGCCACCGAGAGCAGAAGGAAATTGCAACCATCTAATATAATTATTTGCAGTCACCTCGGGCGATCGGTACTTGTCGACGGGCTTCGTAAAACGGACACCTGCTAACGCTGAAAGCCCTCAGGAAGAACGACAGGGGTGATAAAACTCAGAAACTGCTATTTAAGAGAGAATGTAATCTCTCCGCTTCAAGATTACGATCATGTTAGCTAAAAAAAACAGATGCACACGGAAAAAACTGTGAATGCGTTAGCGTATAGACGAATGCATATAGACGATGTAACATCAATTATGCAAATGCGAACAATAAGCGGTAAACAAACTATAGCGTCTGGGCTCGTGATGTTACAAGACCAAACCAAACAAACTGTATAAACACACACCCTGTTTAACACAAGCAAACGTTTTTTTCTCACGCAAACACAGGCTGAGATTTCTGAAGGTGAAGATCTTTGTACGAGGACGTACAAAGTTCAGAATTTGCCTGCATCGTTGATTCTATCTATTAAAAGGGAAATATGTATATAAAGTTACTGATTTGGCTACCTAGACCTTTGACACAAAGGATTTTTAATGAAACGGATCTAAGGCTCTAAACGTAATAACAAAACCTTTTCCTGGTAGAGGCTCAACATGCGATGAGAGGCACACAGGTGACATGCGATAATCACACACTGACATTCACTAAATCCGAGCCTGCTAATCTGTTTTATGATTAATCTGGCCTGGTTAGAAAAGTGTGTGTGTGTGGGCAGCAGGTGGGGGGGACACTGTCCACCAGGGTGCCCCCTCCTGGTCAAAATCATCAACTACAGATCCACTACAGGAGACAAGAAGCAAAATATTATTAAAATTATAATATTAAGTAGTAGAGAAGAGTTTTAAAACAATAGTTGACTTAATTGAAACATTTTTATTCACTCTATGTCTTTCTTCTGTGGAACACAAAACAAGATGTTTTAATGAATCTCCAAGTGTCTTGTGTTTCGTGAAGAGCGTTCAACGTTCTCCAAAGAACCTTCTTTCATATTCCACAGAAGAAAATGGACACGAAGCCAAATAAACGATCAAAGAACTCATTTTTGGGAAACTGTTCTTTAAAGGCAGCACCCAAGAGTCTCTCTCACCTCGGCCCGGTTCACACGCAGATGCTGAGACGCAGAATCACAGATTTACTTTGGCAATCGGGTCCGGGTTCGAGAGGTTAAACTGCAGCTCTGAGCAAGCAGGTAATGAGGAACATTCAAGCTTTTTAGCTGATAACTTTAAAGAGACGGGAACCGTGGGGCCGTGGGGGGAAGCTCTTTTTTTCCTCCGGGGCCCTGAGATCTCACACTTCAAAGGAAAAATAAATTATTGAAATCGCTCTAGTCGCTTTCCGCCCGAGTCAAACAAATTCAAGAGGACGTCTGGACGTGGACACTTTAGGAAGACTGGCGAACTGCACATTCCTGTCGAGCTTCCAGAAATATCACGACGTAACAAGAGCAGAGAAAACGTAGTTCTAAGAAACAACAACAACAAATTCGACACACCAGGTTGTTTGTAGCCTACAGCATGACTCTTAACATAGCTATGGTCACAGAAAATCATTGTTCTGTAACATTCCTGCTCAGCATAAACGAATGTAAATGTATGTGAACATAAACGCTCAGAATTCAAAGAAAAACAGCCACTGTTGTTGGGCAACAATATTCAGAGCTAGCAAAAACACAAAGGGGATTTTTTTAAAGCGCCACTGGCAACCGCAGCATAACAAACTGAATGGTACAGATTGTGGAGTACAGTTTTGAGGTGGGATATTTTGGTCCGTCCGGCAAGACTGGGCGTCCGGTCGTCGGGTTTTTGGGATGAGACAGGAGGGTGAGAGACAGACACACCCGAGTCGAGCGTTTTTAGACCTTGTGGGTGTCTGAGGATTGTGGGAAAACAGACTGTATCTGATTCAAAACTGAGATTGTCTTTATCAGACTAAACGCTTCCTCTGTAGAGACTGAATTCATGTGGAAAGTGGTTCAGTAGGCCGACCAACATAAACAGATTATATTAGTGGTCAACCAATACACAATTTTCAATACATCAGATACACAGTAATGCTAATATATCGCTGTAGACATTTCTGTTTACAGAAACGCAGACAAAATATGCTTGTAGATCTATAAATCGTGCCTTTAAAATTAGTTTTTGAAAAATGAAGATAGAAAAAGCAATCAACAAATATCACGCCTGTCAATAAAATATAAAAATTAATAAATAAAAAAACGATTCGATGGGTTCAAACTTTTGACTTAATAAAGTACGTAAAAAACACAACACAATTATTTAATCATATCACTGAAAACAAATGATCGTTTTATGCTGATAAAAACAAAATGGCTAAACATTGGCTAGTTGAATCGCTAGTTTACCATTAGATCTGATGTAAATAAATACTGGATCGTCCTGTTGTGAGGATGGACAGTGTGTGTGTTTGTGTAGTGAAAGCTAATCCTGCAGATGTGAAGGCACTGGCCATTCGACGCACAAACAAGCCGTAAGCTTTATTACCACAGGCAAAGATTTATTCACGGCCTTTTTTTCTTTTTGATTAAAAACGTCTCCCGCACATGTTGATTTATGAGTGCGAGGAGGAGTGCGCGAGCGAGCGAGGGAGAGGMAAAATGGATGACATCATGCGGTTGGCAAGCTAACGCAGAGGTGACATCGACATCGTGTGTGTCTAAATAAAAGCCAGAGTGCGACAGAGCGGGCGAGCGAGAGTGAGAGTGTGTGTTCAGCTGTACAACAGGCGACCACAAGCCCACCTGCACTCTGTATGTGTCTACGGGTGGGCCGTGCGAGGCCATTAAACTGTTTTTAGGCAAACAAAGACAGGTTCAGAAAGTCAGGGAGGGGTTGCGCTTCGAGTCAACGTTAGGTGACCCTATTTACTTTCTTAATACGGCTTCCTTTATTCCTCGCGACTCAGTGCTGCGCGTTATTACAAAACAGAAAGTGTTGCTCTCTGTAATCTTTCATCTAAATGCAATAACTTGCTCTGCCTCTGAAAAAAAACTCAACTTTCCTTAACGGCTGACGTCAGCGAGGCTGTGCAGACAAAAGCAGGTATCGCGTTCGGCTACTGTCGTCCGCAACGCAGCTTTACAAAAACCTTTACCGTGGTTAATGCAATAATTCGTCATCTGCTAACGCTAACGTAACAGATAATGAAAATAATATAAAATAGCAATTAGATTAAAAAACACGGAAAAGCTCTCAGGATGAACTTGTCCTTCAGAAAATGTAGTTTCGAATAAGTAGCGAGACGCTTTCATTGTGTGACTGACCAAACAGGAAGACAAGAAATGACGCATGCATGAATAAAACACTCGTCCCCGGCTGTCTGTGTCGTACCACAACCTGACGAGACGGTAATTAGAGATCCGACACTGTGAGAATACAGTAACAACATCACAGCCAATCGGAAGGCTCTGTGAGGTGGAGGGGCGCGGGATTGGGTGGCCAGGGGTTTGGGGGTGTGTAGTGATTAGTGCTTTGAGACCGTGATGTGCACTGCCTAGTAAACATCCACGATCACAGCAGCTCTTAGACAAGAGACGAAAAGTACGGTAAGAACAGTGTGGACGTGTGGCGGCCAGCCGTTACTGTAAAAATAGAGATGGGAGGATTGATTGGGAGAGATACTATTTCCTTGCTTAGAATAGAACAGGCAACATGCATTAAACAGGAATGTCAAACAACGTCTCTCCTGAATCTCCTACTTGGATCTTTTACCTCAGAAAACCCCTCAAGTGGTCTCATTTGTGTCTCTTCTAGAGCTTGACTAGAAATCTCAACAAAGTCTCAAACTGCGCTCAGACTGGCCAGGACAGTGAAGGAGAACTCAAATATTTCTGATCTAACGCTCTACGCGACTGTACAACAACGAGCAAACAAACTGTACACAAGCTACAACTCATAATACAACACAAACACGTAATACACTGAGATCTACGGAAGGTCCCCAGAGCTGGAAAACAGCAACCTCAGAGCAATGAAACCTTCTTCAGGGAAAAACAGAAYGAGAGAGAGACAGAGAGAGAGCTAGAGACAGAGAGAGAGAGAGACAGAGAGAGAGCTAGAGACAGAGAGACAGAGAGAGAGGGGGGGAGTGTATAAATGTTCTGGCACAAGGATGCATACTAACTGAAATCGACCACAGAAATAGACATTCATTAGATTTCTTCTACTGGGTCGCCCCATAAAACCAACAAATAGAGAAACAGAACAACGTGAGAGGCAAACAAAGCCGAACTGTATCTGGCCTGTTCTCACTTTATCTCTCCCTCTCTCTCTTGAATTACACCTATTTCAGGGCTGAAAGCGACAGGGGAGGCTTCACCCCCCGTTTGGCACCCTTCTCTCTTCACTCCTTTGTTTTGTTTTCCTAATGCGTCTCTAAATCCATCTTAGGGGTGAAATGGTGCAAAACAAATCTCGACTTCCAGGCTTGAAAATTAAAAGACAGCGGCGAGGGCCTCGGTTCCTGTTGATGAAGAGATACACAAGCATAAAGAGAGTAAATATTCACGTTTACAGCGTTTTCACGCTCCGCGTCTCTCCGGGCGTCCGCTGTGTTCTGAAAGATTTAATCTTAAAGCTTGAGTTTAGGCTTAGTTTGGGTTAAGTTTGAGCTTACATAAGGCCAGAGAGCCGGTGAGCAGCGGGGAGAGCAGCAGGGCGCTCACGGAGAGCAGGGTGGGCAGGTGCCCGGCTGGCAACATTCTGCGGTTGACCTTTGACCTGGCTGGACAGCCGCGGCCCCACAAGCTGGAGACGAGAGGTCTGCACGCTGGACGTTTGGCACTCTGGAAGAGAAAGGAGAAACCGTGATGAGTAATGCTTTACAACGACATGGTAAACAAATCTTGTATGTTAGCATCACTTCCCAGTCAACCATCAAACGCAGGCACTCATGTTTCCCGGCTGCATCTCAAATCGCAAGCTGCCTTTAGCCTGTTCGCACGCGCAGACTCGCAATTAACCGTTTAATGTAACTCATAATTAGTCAGGTTTTATCGCTGGATCTCGTCATTATTTACTTATCCGCCCATCTTGTAATTACAAAGACACTCATCAATATTTCAGGCAGCGTCTCTTTGTTTTAGCCAAATTGCGATTAATCCCCACGCGCTGCCTCTGGAGTCGACTGCCGGTTGCTGCGCCTCGCGCACGCGGGGCGGAAACCCGAGGAACATGTTTGTGAAGCATTTAATTAAAGATGGCAGGAACATCAGATGGCGAGATGGCAAGAGACGAACAAACATGTGTAGCTGCGTTGGCAGAGCTCGAGTTATGATTAAAAGAGCTGTTGACATTAGCATTCAAACTTCGTACAGTCACAACGTCAACCTGCGAGGACCTGGGCATAGGGCCAGTACGGCAACTCCCAGAAACCACCATAGCGACTGCATAGCAACGCCTTGGCAACCAATTAAACATCAACACTTTGTACATTTCAATATTTTAGATTTATATTTGATAGACGTTTATATCCAAAGCAACTTACAGTGTATTGAAGCTACACTGTATATACAAACAAACATTTTACATAACTGTAAAAACAGAACATGCCACCATCATCAACCTTGTAGAAAAACTGTCAAAGGTGTCCGACGACCGCAGAGAAACGAGATTTAGGTCACGGCTACCGCCAACACAATGCAAATGGACTCTGCGATCGTCCTACCCAGAGGCCACATGAGGCACTTCAAACTTTAATAATGAGTCTTTTGTGTAGCAAGAAAGCACAAAGCACAATGAAGTGCCTACACACACATATACGCACAATCCTGTCAGTCTGTACTCCAACTTTCCTTTTTGCCGCTCTAGTGTAGCATGCGCTATGTTTCCAAAAAGCCTGCTAGTCATAATGTGGGAGTGCGAGGCTGGTGACAGCTGGTTTGTCAGCTAGGGGTTTCCTGTCAACCTGCGTGGCGACAGGAAATTCATATAAACATATAAACAATTGAAAGTGTCACTCGAAAGGTTCAGTTCTGGAGCACCACGATCAGAGAGCCCAGAACGGACACGGCATTCCCACACGAGAGGATAAAACAAGTCTGTCGTGATTTATGTTGCTGTTCTGCATTGGCAAAGGTTTCTAACTCCTCAAGTATCTTTCCAAGACCAAGTATGGCTGTAGGAATTTTGGTCCTGGATAAAAAACACAAAAAAAGTTGAAATAAAAACAAAACAGTAACGCGTTTTTTGGGTCTCCTCCACACAGAAAAATCGTCAACATAAATCAGCATGTTTTAAGCTGCTATAAATAAAACCTCAGTGCTCGGAGAACACAAACTCTTGTATAAGCACCGTATATACATACATACATATATATATACATACATACATATATATATATATATATGCATACAGAGCTACATATATATAAACACCCACACACACATATATATTTAGCTCTGTAAAACCAGCATTAAACCAGTAAAACGATGAGGTAAATGCAGACACTTTCCAGCTGTTAGCTAAAAGACACACCTAAATGACATCTTGGATTCGACAGATGCCCACCCAAGAGCTATCTGATAAATCAGACCCCGACACATTACCTAGAGAAAACGATTACGCCTAGATTAGCATTATACCTTCAAACAAATGCTAGCGCACATATTTTATCATGTGTTGTAACATTTACGCTGCCAGAATCTCTCTGCCTTCCCTGTTAAATTCATGTTCACCTGGTTAAGCTCTCAAAGGGCTGTAGTTTTCAACAGCACTATGCAATATGCAAAAAGACCTGCATCCATGAATAATTGAGCTATAAGGAGAGAATGTTCTGGGCTTGTTTTCGGTGCTCGTCTCATCACGAATCAGGAAATACAGCTAACGTTCTCTAAAAGTTCCCTCAAAGTTATCACAAACGTTCTTGCATTAACATTAGCAGAACATTTTTTACATATTACATATCAAAAATGTTATAAGTTTTTATAGTTAGTAGAAGCTTTACAGAATAAAAATGTTTGAATAACGTTCTTGTAACCAAGCAATAATGCTAATACAGTGTCTAAAACACTTTTAAACAGTTTTAAACATTCCTAGAACTTTAAAAAAAATGTGTTAGTTAGGGAAACGTTAGGGAAATGTTCTTACAACCAAAAATTGTTAGCTGGGTAATGGCCAGATTGCTCATTAAAACAACTCGCTGACCAATCATAACACAAATCGTAACAAACATAAAATATTGAGCAATTTTTGAGGCTTGATTTTAACGTGCCACTATGTGTTGGACGCAAGGTTGCGACACTTAACAACGATCTGATGGTCTTTTGGGACGTGCATTTATTCATACACTTTATCTACACTATCTGTGTATCTATCCTTCTTTATCTCCCTCTTTCATTTCTATCTTTCTGTCATCACTGCACTCGTTCACGTGAACGCGCAGTGCTTTCTGTTGTGTGACGTGTCCCGCAGTCAGATGTAATCAGGGCTGAACTCAACGACTGGTTGGCTTCCACATTTTCATGCATTATTAATGTTAACATGTTGGATTCGGTGCTGAAGAAAAAGAGAGAAACCGAGAGGAGAAAACTGAAGACAAATTCACCAAGATAAATAATTTAAACAAAAAGAAATATTATAATGAATTAAAAAATGTTGCCATAAAGAGTGAAAATATGTTCTGATTATTAAACACAGAAACAATCAGTATCAGCCATAAAACAGCATCGACCAATTTCCAAATAATATCCATTTTAAAATGCAGCTAGTTTTATCCACAAACTTCAAAGCCTTCCCACAAACAGGAATATCAAAACATCTTTGAAGAGGCCCCTTTGAACGCAGTTAAACGTAAACACCATCGGAGGGTGCATGTTGCATTTAATGCGTTAGTATTAATGCGAGTGATAATTATCCGCAGTGCTGCGAGGGGAGGGGCAGCTGAGATGCACAGAGAGAGAGAGAGAGAGAGAGAGAGAGAGAGAGAGAGACCGAGAAACTGCACCGTGAGCTCACGCCCACATGCATGTACGTACTTGAGCAGCGCACGAGTCCCTCGCATGGCGGCGTGCCACGGAAATCGATGCGGAACAAAAAGCCTAGCTGCAAGGCACGGAGACGAAGGAACCGACTACTGTGCAAACGCCTAGAAAAGAAACAGATGTAGCTGCAGAACAACTGGGAGACGCACTAATGCGAGTGTGTGATTTCTAAAGCTGGATAATCAGAGGAGGAAACCGCCAGCCAGATCGCATTCCCCAGCGAGTCTGTGCGCGGAAAATGGAGGGAAGAGACCATGGCGGACATCCAATTAAAACTTCCAATTAACTACCTCAGAGAGAATTCTTCAATATAGAGATCAAACCGCTAATAACTGCGAGATCGGGCGGGCTCAAAAAGACGACTCGCAG
This sequence comes from Ambastaia sidthimunki, assembly GCA_036877625.1. Classification (NCBI taxonomy): domain Eukaryota; kingdom Metazoa; phylum Chordata; class Actinopteri; order Cypriniformes; family Botiidae; genus Ambastaia; species Ambastaia sidthimunki. The sequence continues at coordinate 109 of JAZGTK010007454.1, read as the reverse complement.
AACGAACGCCATCACGGCTGTTTTAGTCACCTATAGCAAAAAAACAACACGTAATAGATGATAACAAAAGACAGACAAACAGAAACATAAAAGTATTTTGTGCTGCCAA
>JAZGTK010007453.1:0-14313 GCA_036877625.1 Ambastaia sidthimunki | reverse complement strand
ACACACACACACACACACACACACACACACACACACACACACACACACACACACACACACACACACACACACACACACACACACACACACACACACAGGCTTTGAATTATTGCAATATAAATACAATAGAATTTAATGGTAAATTATTGTACTGACAGAAAAAGTAAATGTGTGTGAGATTAGAATGACACATTTCTGGTTATTTATGATAGAAGAATCTGTGTGTGTTGTTCTCTTTCCAGTAATTTCACAGACAGATTGCCAGGACAGATGCTTGGGCACTCTAGCTTCCTCAATGAATATTCAGTATATCAATATGAATATTACCACATTAAAGATAGAGTCTTAATTAAATGTACTGTCCAGTTTTGAATAGCGACAGTAACAAACTGTCTCAGTATGCAAATGTGTGCGTGTACACGTGTACACATGTAGCCTAATCACAGGAACCTGCTATATTTTAATATTTTTTAAATATTTCACAGTATTTTTTTATATTTGGGTCACAGTTTGATAATATTACAATTCTTGTAACAAAAAAGCAGGGTTAGAAATTCTTTCCAGATTTTTTGTTATACTGGTTGAAAGTCTCTTCACATCCTGATAGTACTAAGTAAGGTAGTCTAAATATATTTAAATATATGTTTATATATTTTGTGAAAGCTGTATTACCATAAAATGTTCATCCAATCATTGCATTCGGACTGAATGCAATGATAGGATGTACCACTTGCTTGTTAAACTGTGTATTTGCATTGTGTTCATGTGTTGGAGGAGGCATGGCTTTGGAGAAGAGGAAAGCAGGGGGAGATCTTGTGCTTTCAAAGCTTACTATTGCTAGCCTCTCTGAAATTGCCTAACCTGCCTTTAATGTGCAGGTTTTTTTAAAACTGTGATATATTACAATCTTGCACTCATGTTGTGTTTATCTGCATTACTTAACTTGTTCTGAATTTAGTTTGAATTTTGGCCAGTTATTAAAATCAATAGTAGATGCAGACCCTGTTCTTCACAAAATGTGTTGTGATTGGTCAGGAAGATGTGTCACATGTAATATTGGGTAGCAGACATCAATGCAGCTTCGCAATATGGCACTTTGAGGGTGCTTGTGATTGTTCTGAATCATTAAATGACAAATGGGACACATTACGGTCTCGTGGACTTCACGGACACGTGCAAATGCAGGCAATGAGACCGCGAGAGTCCATAGAAGTGCACCGTTTGGAACAGAGCCAGAGAGACACAAACAGGGGAAGGAAGTGCAGAGAGCCCCAGCAGCTCTGTGTATCACTTACTCACAAAGGTTTGCACATGCCTTCAAAATCTTGGCCTAAGTGAAGATTAATATGTGCTCCCTCCAGACACACGCACAGATTTGAGTGTGTTGAGGGTTTTCTCCATTCCAGTCGCTCATACATCGGAGAGTTGACACTGGGAATCTGCTCAATAAAAGCCTTTCAACTCTGAAATATACATGAGCTCTGATAAATAAGTTAAGCCTAGAACATCTAGCAAAATCACGCAGGTCCAGAACAGTGTGTGACCTCAGTAGAAAGGTGAAACCTGAGGGTCTGTATGTTGCATCATAGTCTCACAGAACCAGAATTTTGTCCATGAGCATGCATGAATAGTTAGTTAGGTTACATAGTGTCAAACTTTGGCCATTGGCCATGACTATGGTGGTCTGAAGCTCAGAATATATGGCGCAAATGTATTGAATAGTGAAGTTAGAGATTATTATAGTGTTAACCCACCTGCTGTGCGCAGACTGCAGCCTCCCCAGTTTAAGGTTGTAAGAACGTTTCCTAATGTTTTCTATTAAGTAACAAAAATGTTGTTTTGAAAGTGTTTTTTAGACATTTTATTAACATTATTGCTTGGTTAAAGGAACATTATTCAAACATTTTTTAAGACATTCCACTATCTACTTAATAATAACATTTTTGATATATATTGCAAGAACGTTTTTAAGGGAACTTTTAGAGAGTATTAGCCAATGTTCTGAGAATGTTCCCTATCAGCTACGTGCGTACAGTTTTAGTTACTTGACTGTTGAGATGACTCTACATTGACTCATTGATTTGTTGGATGGATTGATGACAATTGTGTGCATGATAAGAATCTTTGCATCTTCACAATCTTCAGAATCTGTCAAAGACTATAACATATGGATGCGGTTTATAGTTCAAAAGCCTGCCAGGTGCTTTAATATGAGAAAACCCTGCAGCGTTATGGTCCCTGTGTGACATTATTACTTGAGGTGCTTATCAAAAACAATGTGCATGGTTAAACACTAAAAAAAATTGCATCTTCAAATGTATCCCGGCTACAGCCTTACAGATGTGTTAGAAGTTAAAAATAGCCTAAATTAAAATTTTCAGCCCCCTGCAGTCTGTTCCATTCTGTTGCAGCTGTTTCTAAAAGCAGGAACACATTTACAAACCGTACTGGGCAGGACAGACAGCCACAGTTTACAGTTAAAAACACACTAATAAAAACACACTAATCTTTTTTTTACCAAGGCACAGTGCAACAACATTGGAAAAGGACAAACTTTTTAAACTTTATTTATTACTTTATTTTAAATTTGGCACATCTCTAAAGTAACCCTGTGTCTCTTTTCAGCTTGTGTTCAGAAAAATCAGTGATGTAAAACGTGAGGAAGAGGAGAGGCTGAGGAGGAAGAACGAAGCCCCGCTGAATCTCCCACCAGATCATCCCGTCCGTCGTCTGTTCCAGCGATTCCGCCAGCAAAAAGAAGCCCGTCTTGCTGCTGGGCACTCCAATCCTGACGACCCTGATGTTGAGAAGGGTCATGTTCACAATGAAGTCATCAGTCCAGATGTAGTCGCCACCACGAGCATCGTCACGGTAACAGAGAGCCCAGCCACGCCCATCCCTACACGCCCAAGCAAAAACCACACCCTGGGTCTGTTTGACCAGGCGAAGCTCAGCGCCCCCGCCCCAAATGTCTCTCGATCATCAGAGCCACGTGCACGGGGGTGGGCTCGGTTTAGAGAGAGCGTGACTAAGCCGGAGGGTTGGGGAAATGTTTCCAAAGCAGAATCTATGGAGACGCTTCCTGAACGAAGTAGCTCCAGCAAGTCTTCAGAGCTACCCAGCGGACTGAAGAAGACTGACTCCTGCGACAGCGGTATCACCAAAAGTGACCTGCGGCTGGATGAGGGCGGCAGTCGCACCCCTGTGGACCGCAGCCCGGTTCAGCCAGACGGGAGAGCTCCCCCAATCCCCCCCATTCCCACTATTCCCGAACACACGCTCCATGCCTCGCTCCTGGAACTCCGCACTGAACTTAAAGAGGAGCTGACAGCACTTGGTAACCGTATGGTTGCCTTAGAGACACAGGTTGAAGAGGTGTTAAGGTTGCTAAGGAGCAGAAAGACTCCGACCTCTCCCATCTCACTCTTCCAGATATCACGACCGACATCACCAGACACAGACAAGGAGGACATTTTCCCTTAAAGATAGAACAGCAGATTAAAGGAGGAATGTGGTTATTTCAGAGGCTTTCTGTGAGAATCAAAGATGAAGGTGGTATTTCAAAATAATGGACTTACTTTTAACATCTGTGCCAGCATGACAGACATATTCTAGGTGTATGTGTGTGAAAGTGTGAGAAGCCAGAAAAATGATTCAAGACACTGTAAAGGAGAGGAAGACGTCTTATCCCAAGGCAGAGCATCTGTGATATCAAAGTGGTGCTGTGTTAGTTGTCACACAGCCACACTTTGTGTCAAACTGCTCCCTGTTTCAGCCCTGAGAGGCTGACAGACAGAGAGAGTTCTTGCCTCAGGGCCCACTCTGACTGAAGGTTGTCATGGTGATGCACCGTCCCCCAACTACAACAGCAGGCCCTTCAAGATCCCACTCATGTAGCAAAGTCTTCCTCTCTCTTTCTCTCTCTCTCTCACACACACACACAAACACACTTTTATCTGTGCTCTGCATATCTCACACTGAGCAGACCAGTCTTTCTGGTGTCCTGGATCCATTCAGCAGCATCTTGGTTAACTCACCGCCCTGAATTCGAGCCTTTATCAGGTTTCCCGGAGCTAGGCGTCTTGCCTGGATATGTGGTGGTGGGGGGCAAGCAGGTATGGAGCTGAGCTGCTAGCCAAAAGAATGAGGAATCGGTCTGAAGAAGCAGAGAGCATCCCATGAAGCAAAGATATCTCAGATCTAAACCCCCCAGGCAGCTTCAAGCGAATCACTTTAGATAAATGTGTTTGTACAATGACAAATCATACATCATCCCAAGAGTGGTACACTTGAAAAGAGACTCCTGGGTTGCTGCAAACCCTAATGAGATCTACAGGGGTTTTGAAGTGTCATTTCCAACCACTGTTAAGGCCTGACTTACGTCAGGGCTTCAACGCAGCTCTTGATACAGGCATCATCAAAGGTCAAGGTTCAAAGTTGAAATTGCTCAAATGTGTCCTGTTACAATGCCTGAACTATGTTCAACACTGTAGCTTGAAGCTTTGGTCCTTAGAGTCCAATGCATTTGGGAACATTGATGCAGATGTTCTAAAAAGGCCTTTACCTGCAGCCTATCAGGTCTGTAATGGGACTTAAAACAACAAGCATCACACAGAGTTTACTAGTGACTTTTTGGGTTGCAGTGGCCAAGTTTTATTAATAGCAATGAATAGATGGGTGGCATTCACAGATGGTGTTTTTGTTTTAACATTAAATGGGTCTTCCAGAAAGCGCACTAGCATATTTTTATGGGTGTGCTATTATTTTTAGAGCTGTACTGAACTGTAGCTTTGCTTTCTGAATAGAATTACGGATGTGCTCAAAACACATCAATGACAGTAAAATTATTTCTCTGACAAAATTATAGTACATTATAAAACACATATATGTGCAATTCTTAAAGCTGCAATCCATAACTTTTTTTGTTTAAAAATAAATAAAAATCAGTTCCATTCATAAAATCAGTTATACCAAAGGTAAGTGCGTTATATTGATTCATAATTTCAGCTGCTTGGTCAAATTAATTGAGAAATGTCAACTGGACTTGATTTGACTTCCAAATATGTAAAGAAAAATCCTTTATGTTTCATATATGGATGGCGATAGGGAGGCAAAAGTTACAGATTGTGGCTTTAACATTACTGCAAACATCTAAATACACACACACACACACACACACACACACAATCTCAGGAATGCCCGTGCTGATTGGATAGACGTTTTTTCATTTTTATTTAATAAACTGCTGATGAGAATGTTAAACGCAAGCTGCAGGAAGAGATAGATAATACAAGTGGTTAAGGGTGTGTTATGTGACGTTCTCATGTTAGAGAGATCATTATCAGGTCCACAGGAGATGTGCTGAAGTTAGTATCACCTCACTGTCACCTGCTTCCTCACCACCTGAGAGCACAACACTAGCAGAGAGAGAAGAGGGGGTGAGGGGTGAGCTGGGGGCCAGAAACCATGACTCAGATGAATGTTAAAGCTATAACAAATAGCTACCAAGGTCATATCAAAGATCATATAAAATTAAACATATAAACGTTTGTAATAAATAAACATTTTTAAAAGACAGTTAGAGAGACAGAGAGAGAGAAAGACAGAAAGATAGAAATTACTACAGCACCAAAATTCACTGTTCTCACAAAAACATTTATTTCTGTTGTAAAATAGTACATTTTGTATGGCAGAAGGAAACAAACTCTCAAAACAACAAGAAATGCATATATATATATTTGCCCTCGAGAGATCATTATCTTCTCTCTGTCAGTAGAACACTAGTGAAACAACATTAAATAGTTTAATTTGTGTTGTTTTTGCATCAGAGCATCTTTCTACGAAGCGTCATTGTAATTAGATTTAATATTATGGGTCATTTGCTTACGCTAATACTTTAAACACTGAGCAAATATTAGAAAATGTTCTGTGTTTGTACCCAGCAGCTTATTTCTCTAACCAAGCATCCCAGAATTGATTTTAAACAAGACATATGAATGTTACAATAATATTAATAACAATACTGCCATGCAAATTCATGTAAACTGGAATGTAAGGCCTTAGCCCGAGCTGATTCTAAAGCAATAAACGCAGGTCAATTCCTGCCACGCTTATCCAACCCCAACATTTAATCTGAACCACACGGTGTAATTAAAGCGTAACAGGAAACAAATGGCCACTCACAGCCCTTATGTCACTGCATGCCTCTGCAGCAGTTATATTCCAATGAAATGCACTTTTATCCATAGAGTAAAGACAGCAAGAGAGAATTGTACAGTATTTACAGTATATAGTTTAAATATGAGCATGCTTTACCAATGGGCTTTTTTGATCTCTCTGCAGGCATTTGTTACCCTGCGATCGTGACCGACCATGATTTGATCAAATACGACAACAGCATGGCTTGATTTGCACTTAAAATAAGGTTAAGATGTGCATGATAAATAAAAGGAAAACTGACTAAATTACCATTAAAGAGAAAGAACTCCTCTACTGCACGAGTATATAATCTCCTGCCTCTGACCCCATAGAGCTAATGGATTCGCTCTCTGTAGTAGACCTGTCCGATTCTTGCTAGACGAGTCTCTATTTGCAATTAGTAGAGGAAAATGAATCCTTAAGATATTAGACATATTATGCTTTAAGGTGCCTGAAACATTTCTTTTGTTTGTAAGAAATGTTTCCAAAGTTTGATGTCTCAACAATGAAATAACATTACATCACATGACTCTGCATTTTATAACGGTTAAACTAAAAATGACAATTCTGCCATCATTTACCTCAAATCTGTAACACTTACAGAGAAAACATACAGAGACATTTTGAAGAATCTTCAAGCTGCTGTTTTTCTGACAACAAAAGCATTAAGTTATCAAAGTTTGTCAAGTTTTAAAAAAAAAAATACACCAAAGTATATCAGCTTAATTTGCATGGACTACTTCTAAGATAGATCACAACTGTGAGAAGATTATTCTAAACATCTTTAGTGTTTCACAGAAAAAAAGTCATACAGTTTTGGATCAACATGATGTTCAGTAAATGATGACAAAATGCTTCATATTTTGGCAGAACCATTATTTTAACAACATTCTAGTTATGATAAAGGAACTTTTCTATAATCAGCTTTATGTGACAGAAACCTAAACACTGTCACACACATTTAAACATATACATGGATGTATATGTTTAAATAGAACGTTGACATGTACAGTAAAGTACAGTACAGTACTGGATTTTGTGGAAGTTTATTTTTAGAGTTGAACACTGGTACTAAAGTCAAGAGAGAGTTGTACAGTTAGATCACACTGCAGGATCTGTATGAATTAACAGGCTTCTTTTAGCATGTCTGTTTGATCACAGAGGTTTTCTTATAAGGGTTGTTCTTTAATAACAACCCTAATAAACACCTTTTTTCAGATTGCAGTATTCTTAGGGCAGCATGGTCATTATTCACAGACTGAAACATTTTACAGATTTAAACTACTGTAAAGCACAGAAACAAGATTTGTAAAGTTGCTGTAAAATAATATTTATGATAATAAAATATTTTATATACATTTTCGCTCTTACTCCTGACATTTGCATGATTGTTGTCAATTGATGGTTTTCTCTGTCTTTAAGTACATAAACGATGATAATGAAAGCAAGAACACTGAAAAGAAAATGTCAATGGCTTTAAGACGAGGAGAAAATGTTGAGTTTGCGTATTAACATTTACTTTGAAGAGCGTATAATGTTGCATAATTAATCAAGGTTCATGAATAGCAGAGTGACCCGAGTTGAAAACACAAACACACACACACACACACTAAGGGTCTGTGTAGCATGTAGTGTCTGTGAGTCATCTCAGTATGACTCTTGAAAGGGCAGGTCACACCTGACCTCTATCATACTGTATACTAAAATAACATCATACACTGTGTGATCAGAGCAGAGTCGAGGGAGAGCTGAACTTTAGACAGACAGCATCAAACACACATCACAGAATTAAATCTGTATACCACTCTTGAAATGTAGCAAACAATACAAATCTCTCTATATTAGAGAAACACAAGAACTGCTGTTTTCTAGCAGATAACTGTATCATCTCATTACACTCTGTCTTCTTTTTATGATAATTTCAATGCTGTAGGCATTTAATGTATTCTTCATCTTTACTTAATTACTTGTTGAACTTCTTTTCTTAAAATGAGGTTAATTGCTATTTAGTATCTAAACTAAATTTAGATCATTGTTCATTTAATTACTTTTCTGTTTGATATTACTTGTTAATTTGCACTATAATTATACTGCTTTGCTGGGGATGCTTTGGAAATACAAAACCAATTTTTAACATGTCAATAAAACACTAAAACTGAAAAAAGAGAGATGATTTTGTAAAGGGATTATGAATCATTAATCTGATGCTAATAAAAGGTGCCGCAGTGATAAAGCTCTTTAAAGTGTAATCCTACTTTAAACACACACACACACACGCACACACGCGCACACACACACACACACACACACACTTAACTCTAAGAAAGCAGAAACCACAGGCTAGCAGATCAGTTATCTAATTAAACACACAGAAGCTTGAGCTGTTAATAAGATACAGTGTGAGAAAGATACAGGGAAGAGAGAGTAAATATGACAAGACAGAGAGATGACCACAAAAAAGATCAGAGAGGCAAAACGAATGAGAGGATGGAAATATACACAGATGGACAGCGAGAAAGAGAGAGACAGAAAGAGACAGAGAGAGAGAGAGAGAGAGAGAGAGAGAGAGAGAGAAGTGAAGGGGGCTGATCAGGTTGTTGCTGTATCCTGGCCACTGATCAGAGACATGTGTCATCATCAGTTCCAGTGTTCAGACAAACTCATAAATAAAGCAGTGACAGGATTAACCATCAAACACACACTGAATCCAAACACACACCTGGAGCACCTCAGCCTTCAGTTTCACATACACACTGTTTAAATACATCTACTGTATATGAAACGCGTGACTTTTCAGCAGTTGACTGAAATGCATCTGCTGTTCTGGTTCGTAAGGTTACTTGCTTGAAGGATCTTGAAAGATCTTTTAAAGTAAACCTTTAAAAACCATTGTTTCTGTAACCAACTTTGTCTTGCCATGATTCCACACTGAGCGGCAGTGATGTCATCTCATGTCCCACTCAATACCAACCTGAGCAAAGCAATAGAGAAAAGCAACCATTGGAACGGCCACAGAAGACCAACCTGTTGAAGAAACAGAGGAGATGGAGAGTTTTAGTGCTACAGGGGGAGAGAGAAACACAGACACACTTATGAAACTGGACCTGACAATTCATAATATACAGCATTACATTTACATACTTTCCATACTTCTAGATAATATACTTCTAGATAATATTATATTCATAATACACAGCATTACATTTACATACTTTTCATACTTCTAGATAAAAAGTCACTTAAGTTTGAAACATTTTGATGACAATTTAATTTTGGCTGAACAAACATTACAAAATTACACACAGATTAACGAATAAAAACTCTGTATAACGTTAAAAGCAAAACTTTATTTGAACAATTTAAGCCCTGGTTTCAAGTCATTATGTTTAATATATCTGAGGTGACGCTCATGATCACTGATGTCCCTCAACAGCTCCACTAAGAGCCCCAAGCTGGTGAAGCACACAGGACAGGTGTGTGTGTGTGTGTGCTCTTGCTCTCTGGTGGCTTCATTAAAAAGACCTGCCTTGTTGCATCATAAAGAAAAGAAAACAAGGATGAAGAAGAAAGCATTACATTTGTTTACACCTCATTGTCCTTTAGGTGCTGGTGCAAAAAGCTGAAAATTGTTTCTTAAACAACAGTTCAGATATCATGTGTGTGTTTGTATGCTTACAAAACCTATACAAAATTGATGGGCCAAAACCTCTGTCTCTCTCAATTGTCCTCACACACACACACACACACACACACACCAACATGACTCAGCCTGCGTCACACCAAATCCACCTACAGTACATTAAATAAAGAGCAGACACACATGTTCAGAGGCACTGAAAATAACAGCTTGTTGTTATTTCATAAGAAACCCATCCAAAACAGTTGCTTAAATAAATAAAGACGTATTTGTGAAGACATCAATAGTTATAAACAGATATTATATGACTATGTGTGTTTACATATCAACACCAATTATTATTGGTTATTATTCAGCTACCGGGCCAGCCTTGTGAAGGATGGCATAAATTATATACACACATAGGTTAACCAATCACAACAGCGATCATTTACATATAAATGTGTTTAAAGGTACAGTATCAAAATATCCAGTAATGTTGTTGTTACAAAACAAAAGTGTTGCGCTGCGTGTCTCATTTTGGTTATGTAAACACGCTGTGAGGGTCAGAGAGCGGGTCAAACGATGGTCATGTTAAAACCTTAACATAAAGTTTCTGGTGCAAGGCTGTGTAAGTAAACAAAGGTGAAGGATAAAGCTCCTATAATAAAAGAAGAATAAAATAAATATAGAAATAAAACTCTTTGCCCAGCAGGTCTGTCCTGTATTCATCATGTCCTCCCACCTCTAACTGAGCAGCACAAAACCTCGTCATCAGCGTCTGATTGGCAGCTGCTGTGGGGGGTGGGCGGGAACAGCATGGCTACCATTCAATGATGTCAAAAATGAATGATACCATGGCGACCATTGTTAGAACTCCATGGTTTGGATGGTACCCATAGACAAATGTGAATAGCACCTTCTAGAAGCTTCCAGAGAGAAATCCACCTGTCTTTATCTTACCTGAAGACCTCTCTCTCTTTTTAAACTCCTTTAGATAAATGTCCAGGTACCTCCTGGTGCCTCAGCTGCTGTTTAATGCACCCAAACGGATAACAGCAAGATCTTGATTCAATTTGTGAAGCTGAATCAACTTTCTAAGTTAAATAAAGATAAAACTTTTCCAGTAGAGTTTTCATGACTCTTTATGTGATTATTGGATTTTTTTGTGATTATCAGATAAGTATTTTTAAAACCTATTTTATAGAGATTTCACTTACAAAAAGTAATTACTAACTGATTTAAAACTTCATTGCTGGGAATAGCTAGAAAACTTACCTTCACTACAGAGAGTTTCATTTCATTTCCAGGCCTTGATATCACAATTGTAACATTGCTGTTTTTTATGACCGTGGGAGCATATCAGATATCTATATTACAGCACATAACAATGATCCATCCCAAACCACTTACACACACAACAACCTCACAAACTCATTTATAACCTCAATGTTCATGAGCTACAGCAAATCTCATACGCGCTACAGAAACAGTGATTCAGCTCATCATGCTCAAAGCACTTCAGACAGAATTCATTCACACTCGTGTGTGTTTGATCTGGAGCAGAGCCACATCAGAAGTCACATCCAATCATTACAGCTTACACTCTGAAATACTGCTGCAACACTTCAGCCGCCAAATATTAAAAGGCAAAAAAAGTTTTACATTCCCTGAGAGTATAAAAACACTTTCTCAGCAAATGCGGCAAATCAGCAGTTACAGTCTGAGGGGAAAAAAATCTCATTGGAGATAATAATGAAGGCTGGATGTCTCTCAAACACAGCATAAGTGAGATGTGTATATATTTAAATGACCAACCTTGGACAAACACCCTCTTCCAGAAGATTCTGCCCATGTGGATCCCACCCAGAAACACCAGATTGGACAGAATTAGCATAGCAGTGGAGAAGGCGGAGATGAGCGCATAGCCACGCCTCTGCATCCGTGGGGACAGATAGCGCACCTGGGAAAAGGATATGAAATCAGTCTTAATGAGAAATGTCTTAATGTCTTTAATTAATAGAGTAATTTTATTCATGCTGTGTTAAAACCCTGCTATGCTAGCTTACACTAATGACTCGTATACGTATGTGTGTACATGTATACAGTGTTAATATGTGGTATTTAAGTAGCTTATTTAAATGCCAGTAAAAATGCAGGAGACTTAATAGGAAAACTAAGTGTGTGTGTGTAAGCTCACAATCATGTGATGAAGAGGAGGACAGGAGAACAGCAGTGTGAGTGCGTTCTCCACCGACACACCGACCCAGTTCAGCAGGGCCCAGCACTGCAGGTAGTCATGGCAACCATGCCAGAAACACACGAACCCAAACGCAAGTGCCGTGGAGACGAGCTTCCGAGACACACCATGACGTGAGCCGCCCAACGGCACATATATGTACCTAAATACACACAAACAATACAAATCATGCTTTTAAGCCAGATTCCTCAAGGAAACCATTGGCTGGACTCCACAAAGTACAAGTTTTACTATCCTTATGGGGACTTACATTGCCCGCACAGTGTTTCTTACAGTATGGGAATGTTTTTTTAGATACTGTAAATGTGTGAGCAGAAAGAAAAAGTGTTTTCAGATGAAATACTGTCTGTAAAACTGCCACTATTCCCCTCACAGAGATAACATGCAGTTCTCTGTCTCTCTCTTTTTTCTGTCTGTCTGTATCTCCAAGCGTAGTAGAGTTTCCATTTCAGGGCTGAGAGAGCACCAATCTGTTCTAATGAGGCTGTTGGGATAGTGGAGGACTTGACTCGTGTGTGAGAGAGAGATTGTGGAGAGGATAAGATTAGCCTCTGACCATGGCTCCAGGTGACAGCTACCGCGTCTGCCAGACTGCAGTTCAAGAGGAACAGGATCAACCTATATCTGGAATATTTTAAGCGGGATAAAATAAAGAAATCTCTTATTGTTGATGGTCCTTCAACATCCCACTGGATTGATACGGATTTAGAGGATTTTGATGGGTTTACATTAATTGGACTGTTGGGTTATTATAGGGCTCACTGTAAATATGTTTATAAGCATAAAAAAAAAATCATAGTTTATTAGGGACCGAGCACGAATGTGCAAGGCCCTATTGTTTATTTTGTTTTTCACTTGAACTACACCAACAACTGCTGACTGTGCTGACTGTCACAAATCTTAAGTAAGCTATTAATTTACCAAAAAGTGTATAAAACTAACTAGTTCTATTGACTAGTTGCCTAGACAGGTATCTGACAGTTCTGCTCTCTCAGCCACTAAAAATACTTTCATATGTTTAGTTGCAAAGGCAGGTAGACAATTGTCTTTATACCAATTTATGTATAGTGCACTATTAAGTCAGGTGCGATGTCCCAGCTCTGTGATTCAAGATGGCTGACTCCCATAATTCCTCTGATCTTCTCTGAGCACTCAGAGGATCACACAGAAAACACATCAGTCTCACACATCTACCAGCTCGAACCAGCTTCACCAAACATCCTGACACGTCTGTCATACATATACAAGAAACATCTAATGAGAAAAGTCCACACCACGGATACCAAATAAACAGCCTCAGAAGAGCAGGGCTGTCAACAGATGTTATAATACAATGCCAATATTTTGTCATTAATTTTGTAGTTAATGCATTTAGCTCATTCAAACTAATTTAAAAACAAATTAAATGAATCATGGCTCTTATTTGCACCTCGTCTCTTTCATTAAAGTTTTTTTAAATAAGTGGACGTTCTTCTGTTTTGAATAATTTCGGTGTCTGTTTTCATTAGGAATGAAAATAATATATATGCACAGACAGATTGAAGATCTCTTGCCTCTGTGGCCACCACAATGTAATCTCATTTATCTCTCTCTCTCACCCTTACATAAGCTTCTATGATTTCATTGTTGTGAGCACATTTCAATAGATAGGAGATGACACTTAGCGGTCTGAAAGCGAGGCGTTCAGGCAGACAATAGCAGAACACGAGAGGTGTGCGCTGTGTGTCTGTGAATGCTTTAAGATCAGCGGTGAGTCACATGCACGGAGAACGAAGATCCTCTCGCACCTCTCCACACTCCAAAACCCGGCTCATCACAATTACTGCACATTTAAAAGCACATTAAGATCTCTACAAGTGCACTTTTCCACACTCGCTCACACACACACACACACAAACACACACACACACACACAGCCCACATTCAAACTCCAATTATGCAGATGAGTTCGCTGCCACAATGCAATCACTACACATTTTAACAGAGAGAGAGAGAGAAATAAGAAAGAGAGAGGGAGAGACAGAAGATGGAGAAGCAGGCTGGGAGAGACAAACAGGTTTTTTCTTATGTTATGAAGGGGCTCCAACATATGGCTTAAAGTTGGGTGAAGAAATGACAGCAAGGGAAATATGGGTGTGGGCGTGGCTGTTTATACGCTCTCTACTTTCTGATTGGTGGGAGATGACCTTCTAACTTGACTAGCTTTTTTAACTAACATTTTCCAGTAACAAACTACTTT